>JAHMML010000007.1:645328-752828 GCA_020341155.1 Eciton burchellii
TATTTGGACGCAAGGACGACCGACAAATGATGGCTAATGATAAATGATAAATAAATCATAAGTCCGACAGATTAGAAATCAAGAAAACAGGTACGCGTGGGACAAGTGTATTTATTATGCTATGCTATTTATGTGCGTACATACACGTATATTATATAATAATTTAATTATAACGTTATAATAATGGAAAGATAAAAGAACAAATTTGCAAAAGTGTAGTCAACACTACCTCTTCAGAATATTAAGCAATGATATTTCATGTATCGCTAGTTAACACGTCTATGTGTTATTCGCAGGACAGGAACTATTGTTTACTGTATTACTGTACTGTATTACGTTTACTGTACTTATCGTTTATATATTATTATGTATTTTATTCAGGTATTGCGCTTCTGTTTACGCAATCTCTTTAAATTTTATATTTTTGTCTTACTTTTATTTCTGTTCACTTTTAATCGATACTGGATAATTTATCTGGACAATTACTGGACAATTTATTTTGCAAACTATCTAATTAATACCTCATCTAATTAATACCTCATCTAATTAATATCTTATCTAATTAATATCTTATCTAATTCTCATTCTCTGATTTTATTCAAATCATTATAATTAAATCAATTCAAATCATTTCAAATCATCATCTTTTATATATCAATTATTTATGATTCCTTCATATATTTTATTTAGCAGGAACAATATTTAATACACAGATTAGCTGACATTCTTCTCGTGATTTAGATTAAATGGATTGCCGCCCGTTTTATTGAAAATCGCGAGAGGAATTAGAAACTAGTAAACATTATTGAACCTTGCTGAATTAGCATATAAATAATATATGTATATAATTTTTTTAAAGCATTAGGAATATATAAAGTGTAATATGGATCTTATAGTATCTTATCTTGATAATGAAGTTCTTTTTTTGCATAATAATAACACAAACATGATTAAGATTTAATTTATTTATTAATTATTCATTTATTCATTTATTCATCAGTACATGTTAAAAGTCCTGTAAATCTTGGCGATTATTACATATCTTCTTAGTTTAAGTCGCGATTTTTTTGTTGCTTTTTTTTTTTTCGACTTTTATTTATTTCGTGCACGGTACAACATGTATATCATATTGCACTAATGCAAAGCGAAAGATATATATGAAGCGATATCAGATGAATGCTTTCCCTGAGAGACATCAGACTACAGAGTAAGTGGTGAACGTTTCATCTTTATATAGAAATTGTACCGTGCATTAGCGCTGTCGAGAAACACCGGGATAACATATCCACACTTTAGATTGAGCCTTCGTTAAATTATAGCGATCAATTAATTTGCCGATCAATGCTTGACTAATTTTCGATAGATCAGCGGCACATTATGCGATTATAGGCTACTGATCTCGTTAGGAAGCACAAAATTTTCTTAATCTAATCAGTTGCCCAACGTATCATTATAAGTATATCGCTATAAAGTATAAGATCAGTGTCCATCTCACGGCAAAAATTCCAACTAGGACTTGTATTGTAACATAAATTAATATGATTTGTATTCTTGTATTCTTGTATTGTATAACTTGTATAGTTAGTGTGACAATAGGTCAGCGGGACGTTCCGCAAAGTGTACAAAGCAGCGTTGTGTGTTTACATTGCAAGATGCGAGCTTTCATGCGTTTATACAAGCCTGCAAATTCACCACATTGTACGATGCGAATATCTTTGTCATATTAAAACATGTTAATCGAATTTTCTGTTTGGTGTTCGCCTCATTTGCTTTCCCTTCCTCGGCAGATTCTTCTACGATTGAGGATTGCGTATTCTCACGCGTGTATCAACCGCGAATCCGTATTATAAGGAAATCTAACGTACAATCGTACATCAAGGTAATCATCTCGTCCTGCTTACGCATAAAACGCTGGTCCTCGTTAGCTTAAATGCGTGGATAAAGCGAAGCAGCGAGAGACGATGATCGCGGAATGGATTCGGAGAGAGGAGAGTTTCGCCGCTTTTGACGAAACAGCTACGGAAGAGAGAAAGAGAGAAAGAACAAAGTCTGGTGTATTTATTCGAAGCAAACCATCCGTTTTACATACCTCTAACGCATCGCTCTCTCGCATCGCCGCCGTTACTCAGAGAGCATTTGCACCCGAGCTCGGTACCGACTTCAGACACCCGTCAAGCCCCCTCAAAACATCCCGCTTCCTCAGTCTGCCCTACAATTAAAACACGCACGTTCTCGTTGTCGACAAGCGTTTTTTACAGCTAACCGCTCGCCATTAGCGCGGTTCCGTTCGAACGGCTTGGCCATTTCTCCGGCTGGCTCGGCGGCGTTTAGCCACGTGCGAAAATGGCTTTTCTTCTCTCGCCGCCTCTCTTGCCTTGCTAATTAAATAAAAGGGTCGACAAAAGGAAGGAAGAGCCTGTCCTCCCTGCCTACGGTCTTCCCACCTCCGCACACACGGAAAGAACTCAAATAAGGAAGTATCTTCGAGGGTGGCTTCCGTCTCCTCTCTCGGTTCGTCCTCCCTGCTTCCTCTTCCCTCGCGCCACCTCTATTATTTTATCCTCTTATCCAGCGAATTCTTTCACGCCAACTTCTCTCGGCTTGTTACCGAAAATCCTCCATTCTCCGACTGATCATCATCTGTTTACCCTTCCCCTGCCCCCTTCTCGACCCCGTTACTCCTTCGAGCTAATTTTGATGTGCATGACGATGTAGTCGCAGGCTTCGCTGCGCCCTCACTCGTCTAGTCTTCCTTTTTCCTCTCATTAACGAGCAAGCTCGAGGAAACACGCTTGTGTCTACAACATCCCTCTTCTCGAGCGATATCGATGTATCGAACAGAGACAAACGCGACGAGTGCCGAGAAAATAAAAAGTCTCCTCCCCTCCTCTCCTCCTCAACAAGGTCTGTCGCTGTTAATCGCGCTGCCGCGCGTTCTCCACTCAAGTCCCGAGACAGGGTGATCGTTTGCGCATCGCGGGAGAAGGGGGAGGGGCGACAGGTGCGAAACACGGTTCTTTTACGAGTTCGCAGAACCTCCCTTGCCTGAGAATCCTCCCCTTCTTCGCGAGATCGCGTTGGCCTCTTTTTCCGAACGTCGAACGCGAGATTCGTCCCCGCGTCGCCGCGCGAGACGAATTGACTAAGACAGAAGGAGGGGAAGGAGAGAGGGAGGGTCGAGTATGAGCAGCGGTGGGTTTAATATTCATGATACCTTTTGCTTAGTAAAGTGGACTTAGTTAGAAGTAATATAAATGATAATTTGCGCCATTGTTCTCCGGCATCGCGACTCAACCGGTCCGCAGCATTAACAATCATTAGCGCCGAATGGAGGATCCGCTCGTGAAGTTCGATTCTGAGTAACCGCCGCAGGAGAGAGGGTGGGCAGGGGTGGGGAGGTAATTCCTCTATGAAAATTCATCGCGGGGGAGGCGGCGGGGAAACAGCGCTCGACGGAAAGTATCGTCGCGGCCACGACGAGAACGCGACGCGAGTAATTTCCCGCCGGCGCAAATCTGAAGTTGCGCCAGGGGACTCGTTATCGAAGTGTCCGCGTTCAGACACATGAACGCAGTGTACATAAAGCCGGCCGAAATAGCGCGGGTAAATATTAATATTGGTATTAATACGAAATAGTAAATTTGCACGGTGCGGTCATTATTGAATTTAATTCACTATCGCAAATACACACGGCAATTATGCACACGTTGATTTGTCACTCGCGATGGCCCGTTCGGCCGTTTTCCCGGCTCGCGCGTGGGAGAACACTCCATTCAATGGAACTTGATTTCACGAATGCGACGAAACGGAGTCAAACGAAAATTTGAAGTAAAGGCGGAAGAATTCTCAAAAATGCATGACGCTCGAATACAATAGCGTCGATGAATAATTCCGTATGCGGAATTGCGTGCGCGTTTAAATTTGCGGATGTACCCAGCGCGCTGTCGGTACACATCTGGGGTTATCGCATATGTGCGTGTGTGTGCTTGCGCAGAACGTGTAAATACAATAATGCGAGTCCGTGAGTCCTAAAGCCCTTCAATTTACAAAGTCAAGTAAACGGCAGTGGTTCTCGCCGCGGTCCGCGATCGAGAAGATCAGAGTGTATAATTACATCCCTCGATTCACAGGCGGGCAGAGGTCACCGGCGTAATCGGCGGTATTAACGGTAACCCCTGACCCGGTGGCCCATCAGCCTCTGCCGTGCTGCGTGCCGGCTTTTCCGGCAGCGCCGCTCGACGATCCGGCTTCCGGCTTCGCAAAACAGCTCCGGACCCCTAAATAATTCTCTCCACTTTGGACCAAGTTAATCCCGGCGGATCATATCGTATTATTCGGCAAGCTTAAGGCAGTGGCACAGTGGACCTGGTGACAGTGGTACCGGTATATCCGAACGCTGGACATCGGCGCGGAGACACGGAAGAGACGGAGCGAAGAGGAGATCCAGGGATGCAGCGGCGACGGTGGCGGCGGCGGCGGCGGCGGCGGCGAATTCCAGAAGATCCTCGCGGATTACGTACGTGATTGTACGACAGTGACGTCATGACGTGGCGCCCATTGTTCCCGCAGTAATATACGAGCGGGCATAATCCCCAAATTACGTTCCCGTAACGTGACGCTTCCGTCCGTCCGTCCGTCCGTCCCTCTTTCTCTCTCTCTCCCTCCCTCTCTCCCCCCCTCCCCCCTCTCTCTCTCTCTCTCACTCTGTCTCTCTGCGCACTTCTCTCCCGGGAGGGGGAGGAGGGAGCGGAGATGGCGGTCGCCCCGCAGCGGGAGCGCACGATAATAGTTTCCTGCACAACAGTTTACTAATGGCGCCTTCATTATCATATGGACCACCGTCGCGCTGCCACGCACACACGGATTAATACGCACGGCTGCCCCCGGTCACACCCATACTCTCTCTCTCTTCCCTGCGCCACCCTCAGTCGAGCCGGGGGTGGCATAGACGCGTCGCGATTCCCGATCCCGCCGGTCGCGGATGGTCTCGCGCGGACGCGCGCGAATCCGCCGCGGATATCCGCGCGGCTGATCACTTGGCGGCGTTATTCGATGCGCGTTAGTTTCTGATTTTACGAGCGCAGGCCTCGCAGCTTCATTCTCGCTGGCTTCCGGATTAATCCGTTAAACACTGCGCTTAAACACTGCGACGGTCGAGGCTGCGTCCGCTTGCCGAGGCGGGCGGAAATTGTCTGATTCTGCCATTGCCTATCCAAGTGTTTATGCGCCTTTGATGATTCGCGCAACATTGTTCATATATTTATTTATTTGCCTCATATTATTATTTATTTATTTGCCGGTTCGAGAAAGTTCGAGAAAGTTCGAGAGAGTGTAAAAATGAGGATCGTGGAAAACAAAATAACCTCCTTCAATCGTCAAACAAGTTAACAGTTACAATATTTGGATACTTGCGCTAATTAAATAACAAATGTGCGACCGTTACTTCTGGCTTCTCGCAAGACACCGAAGACTGATCCTTTGTCGTTCGTTGTAAGCGAATGACAATGATCTTTCTTTCTTTCGGCAACGGTTGGAATTTAATCCCGTGGCTTTGTGACTCATACGATATAAGTTATTTACTCGTTTTAGAAAATCGAAAATTTTCTAGAAAACAAACCATGACTCATACAAAAAATCTTAACACAAAGAGAATCGTCCGTCGTTTAACTATGTAACAATAAAGTACTGTCAATACTAAAGTGTTGTGCTAACTGTACAATAATGCTGTAAATAATTGCATAATAGCGATCGAAACTGTCATAGATCGATTAATTAAAATTAATATCCGTATCTAATAAATTAACCGTATTAATATCCGTAATTAATATCCGTATTTAATAAATTAACCGTATTCGTAGTTAACGAAATTAATACGTGAAAATTCCTCATTGAGAAGGGCATCGCCTTATTATAGGATCACAGGCTCACTGATGATCCTTTCAGTGCACAAAAAGCTCCCAGAGATCGAATTATGCACGTGTGAAACAATTTCTTCCAGCTACGGATTCGGTATATCTGTACTAATCCTGTACCCCTGTACTCCAGTACTACTCCTTTACCCCTGTACCCCTGTTCTACTGCTGTATCCCTGTATACCTGTACTTCTCCTGTAACCCTGTACTACTCCTGTACCCCTGAACCCCTGTTCTACTCCTATATCCCTGTATAGCTGTACTTCTCCTGTAACCCTGTACTACTCCTGTACCCCTGTAATATTCCTGTAGCCCTGTACTACGTCTCTACCCTGTAATATTCCTGTACATATGTACTGCTCCTGTACCCCTGTACTTGCCATGTACCTCTATACTACTCCTGTACCCCTGTATTACTCCTGTTCACTTTTACATCTCCTGTATGCCGTTACTACACTTGTACCCCTGAATTACTCCTGTACCCCTATACTACTCCAGTACATCTGTACGATACCGGAACCCCTGTACTACACAGGAACCGAACAATCTTTAGAAGAGACGCGGCGCGAGCTTTCCTTCGTTCTTCCATTTCTATATAAAATTCTTGAGCGAGTCATCTGATCCGCGTGAGGGATTAATCAGGGATTATCAGGCGTTCCCGCGTGAAACTCATCCTCCAGCAGAATCCTGACGGCAATAGTCCTGCGGTAAAATCGGCCGTTTGCCATTTTGCCAGTCGATGCCGTCGACAGCCGGACGTAGATCGCACTTTGATAACCGGCGCATGAAAGCGGCCCGCGTGAAAGGAGAATCGGCATTTCCGGCATGCTGGCCGGGCTGCGAGCGTCAGCGCTTTTAGCATAAAAATCCGCGAATGCGTAAAAACGCACGCGTTTTTGACAACCCTGGCGGGAAGCGAGGAATTGTCGACACGCTCGTTGCCACGCGCGAAATTGTCGCGACGGATGTCTCAGTCTGCGACCGAGATGCGAGCCGGATGGAACCTCGTCGATAACGATATCGCGCGATAGATCGCTCGATTAGATGCGCGGCTCTTCAGGCGCGCGATATTTCACGGAGCGTCGCAATTACGATCGATTTAACTGATAAATGCGTAGCGTCGTTCCCGCGGACGTCGGATAATCTGATACGCACGCGTACGTAAAGTTCCCGACGTTAGTTCCCGCGCCGGGAAATATATCGCTGGATCGGGATTTCCCGCTCTCCTCCCCGCCCCCTCTCCCTCCCTCTCCCCCGTCTCGTACGTCGGAGATCGCGGCGGAATCGCCGCGAGAAAACCGACGTCGCTACGAGCCGCAATGTTACGTATTCTGCCTTGTTTTCCATCTGTGTTTCCTGCGATACGTTTTTCGCATGTTATTTTTGTTCGTCATTTTTCTTTGTTGCTTTCCCTCCGCAAGGCTCGAGTTCGTACCTTTTGCCTAAGCGAAGAGTCACGAATGCGTTCGTCCATTGTATTCCGATGCAGAATACTTGCTGATATCTGCGTCCCCTTCCCTCGTGGACGAAGCAGCTCTCGAGCTCTTTTAAAGAAGGAACATACGCTCGGCTCGGTTTCCGCTGAAACTCAAGTCTCGTTAGATCTCGCGGAGCAAGGTTTGCGAGCCCTAATAAACCATGGACCTCATACGAAAGGCACCATCTCATTTTACTTCGTTCCCCCGAAAACATCCATTACAAGCATCCCACGTGTGACGGCGCGACGAGATCCCGACAAGAGAGTCTGTCCACTGCTCGGTACTCTCGGTATTCCCGAATCAATCTTAATAATCGTGTCTCGATTTTAATAGACGTCTACTGGCATTATCTACTCGTGCGAACTCCGATGATTGGGATTCGCGTGACTTTCCTAGCGAGCATTATTACGTTAATCATTGATGCTCTCGAGCTGGCTCTCGTTTCAGGCAAGCCGTGAATGTTTCCTGCCGTTTCATGGAAACAATGAAGGATTCAACAAGCGAATCAGCTAAAAAGTCTGGGCGGAGGAACTTCGCTTGATTTCTTGCGGGATTATCAGTCGGGCGAGGCAGCAAGAGGCTATTGAGAGAAACAAGAGAAAGAGCGGGGAAGAATCGTCGAGATCTCCGGCTGCGTTCCTGTCGAGCCTTGGCGTAGCCGCAGACGGAGTAGCCGGATTACATGACTTGGAAAGTTGAAAGCGTTGTAAACCAGACGCAGCAGGTCCTCAGAATGCAACACGCAACAAACGAGTCGCGGATCCGGATGGCGAGCCTGTGATCTTTTGATCCTCGACATACTCGGACATTCCAATGCAGATGTGCGGTCGCACGTGTGCACGGGATGCTGCACGCAGATTTATCCGGATTCACGATATCTTGGAGCGATCGCGACAAGTTGGAGCTCGCAAAGAGCTCGCAGAGGAGACGCATAATGATCGCGTCCTTCTGGATTCCTACGTTTTCCTCTCGTGCATCGACTTGCATCGATTGGGAGAATCAGTTAAGGTCTAAGAGATAACGTAGTCGTTTCGGAAGGAATACTTTGGAATCTTCGAGTCCCTCACGACGTGCGTTGTACGCGAGAGATGTTTGCAGAAAGCGGCCGCGAACGTAGCGTGGAGGGTATCTCCTTTGTTCTAACGCGCTTAAGTTGATGTCCGATGCATCTTGTGGATTCGGCATCTTGCTGTGCGAGGGATGCTGCGCCAGACATGACGCTTGACGTCGCGTTTAGGAATTGCGTGAATGACGGAATGTTCGTAACGTTCTCCAATGAATGTCATGGCGGCGCGTCTGCTTCGATCTCTCTTTATTATCGGTACGCCTAATTTGTAATTTCATTTTCCCACGTGTACGAGCTGAATACGAGTAAAGATTCAAGCATTTCATTCGAGGAACGCTCCCGGCTTTCCGAATGAATCGTAGACTTGAATTTCACTCGACGACGCGATAATTCCATGTCGACATCGCGGCGTTCGATCGTTCTGATCAGCGAACGGACTTTCTGAGATCGATGATCGTCGCTCGCGTGAGAACAATTAAGCTCGCCTTAACGAATGGTCTCGTCTGATGCACGTAGTTTGCATGCACTCGTCTATCCGAGCACGCGAGTGTCGCGGGCGAACGGATGCAACACGCGCGAGCGGTCGAGAGCAAGGCGAGCTAACTAACTTGGAAACTACGCGACTGGCAGCCGTAATTCCGCCGAATCTCCCTGATTTTCACGCTCTGCGTTTCAGCAACGCGCGCTCGCGCCTCAGCAGCGTGATACTTGCGGCAAAATTGCGCGCGTTTTCATGCGCCCGCGCTTCCGTTTAACTGTTTGCGCGCCGAAAGTCTCTCGTTATTGCGAGCAGCCTGCCAATCCGCAGAGCGATCTCGGCGAAGGATCGCCTCGACGTTATTCGATGTTAATAAGTTCATTAATCACCCTCGTATAGCAGATTCGTTTATGAGTATAAAGTATAATTGTCTGTTTATGCAACGCGAGGCGATGTGTAATCGTTATCGTGCATAACGACAAAGTATGGACTTGGCCTTTCTGTCGTTTGGCAATTTCGCGATTGTATTGCGAACAAGCGAGAATAAATTGTCGAGTATATGTCTTCGTCAATTAATCATTGATTAATTTATTTTATTATGTAGTAATAAATAAAGCCCATTTACCTGTACAACTTGGTCTTGTTAATTCTAAAATATTCCTAGATTCTGCATTTGTACATGTTTCCTTAAATTAATATTGAAAGGTGAGTATGATTCGTTATCATCGAATGGAATTGTAGATTTCTATTAAAAACTATCAATAATATGGGAAAAGCGGAAGAGATAGACAAAGATACAGCGAAAAGTATTGGCGAAGGCAAGGCGACTAACGGTATACTTTTAGAAACAACCGTAGGTACGCTTTAACCCTCCGAGAGTAATGTGAATTCCTGCCAAGGGCGACTCTTGATACGATCCATGCCTAGATTTAATTCCAAGTTCAATGAGAGTTTTATCGTAGATAAAAACGGAGATCAAATTTACGAGATATTTCTGTCGTGAGTACATGTGAAACTTAATGACACAATCGATGTTACGTTCCGAGGGTTAAACAGATAAAGCCCCGGGGTAACTGAAGAGCACCGACGGGATCGATCGTCGGTGCAGCGAGTGCAGCATCCCTTTCTTCCTTCCTCCGGAGAAGTTGTGTGAAAAAAAATTTCCCGCGCGCACATGGCAACGTCACAGAAAACATAAACAAATCGTACGTACGATCATAAATACGAATCTCCCTTAATAACGATAGCTTTCGCAAAGTAATTTTCGGGAGGATTTTCACCCTCGAGAAGCGGCACGAATGCACAAATTTCCAGAAATGATCGAAAACATCGAGAAATTGTTAATACAATGTTTTTCAGGATTTATCTTGATAATTGATAACCGATCCATTGAGCAAAAATATCGGCGTATTTATTCGAACCCGCAATTCGAGGAAGAGAAAGTCGCACGGAAATCCCTATGACTTTTTCTCAGACAAAGAGAGAGAGAGAGAGAGAGAGAGAGAGAGAGAGAGAGAGAGAGAGAGAGAGAGAGAGAAGGGAGGGGAGAGAGAGAGAGACGGCGGTCCTTAATTTTTCGCAAGTTGCTCGCTATCGCGGCGCGCATCGCGCGCGTCTTCCCGAACGAATGCGACCAAGTGTAAAGTTCAAGTATACTATCTGTTATTGGGCGATCCATTAAAGTCCTATTCACACCATGGCCCGTAAGCGGCACGATGCCGGAAACATTATTCCCTAAGGACACTTGTTGCTGCCCGGCAAAAAACGCACCCGAGACTTTGGCAGGTAGTATTGCGCATGCACATGAACCAAAGGTAACGGTAAATGTTGAGGCTTGAAGAAAGGGAACGGGCTTTCCTCTATGTAGTCATCTTAATATCGAGCAGCACATTAGTAAGTGATAAAGCTGTCTAGATAAAGTCCGGCTAGTTGTACTCGGAGCGCTGTTTTTGTCTCAGTCTCAGTTCAGTTCAGGCTTTCATCGAGTGAGGTACGACTACTTTAAAGGTAAATCTATCTAACGCCACGTGCTCGAAAGTAGACAAAGAAAAGATAATAGAGACGCGCACTCTGCATACCTCGGGAAAATACAACGCGAAACTCGCTGAATAACACGTGCATTGGCGCGCTTGTAAATATCGTTCAAAATCGTTTCTTATACACCAAATACGAGTCTCTTTAATCCGATATATACAATGGCACACGTTCAATGAACGGTTTCAACGTAACATGTGATACGTGATGTCAAAGTGAAACGCGGGTAAATCTGCTGTGTAAAGAGCGACTTTGCGATTTTATCGATTTTTTACATGTGTAAGATTTATGTGCGTGAGATCTGGATCGTGTTAATCGGATACACTGCGGTGCCCCAAAACACGTGGTTCTCGATAAATTAAAGTCTTAATCTTCTATTTTTCTTCTGAAAAAATTCAGAATTCCTTTTAGCGACGCGCCTGGGAAAATCACGAGATAAAGGTAAAAAGTTTCGAACGGAATTCGAACGGAACGTACATATCGTTAATGTATGTATGTAATTTTTTAAATGGTCATTGTGTCTGGAGAGTAAAAATATGTAAATCATTATCCATAAAATTGTCGATAACGCTATCGTATTTTTCGATAGTAATTCTTACGAAAGAATTATTTCGATACTTTGTCCGCGCGCCATTGATGTCGTCCGCTCGCTTGATTGATACCGCATACGTAAATACCAATGTGCGTTTACTGCTTTACGCATGTATGCGAGTCATTGAAGAAGTAATTTAATATGAGTACACACTGTTACACGTGCCGTTAAGTATTATTACAGACTTGTATCTTGTATCTCGTGGCATCGCCGTATAATGTGAAAAAAATGCGATAAAACTTAATTATGTGTCACCGAGCGGTCGCATTTATCAAGAAGTATCTCATTCTCGATCGTTCTCTCCGTGGAATCGCGAATTTCCTTTCGTTATCCAGCCGACAATCGAGTGTTTCGTTTATCGTCTCTATCATCCTATTTATCGTCTTTTTCGTTCTCTTTCCCAAGAGAAAATGGGATTCCATTACGCAGAGTTACAACGAAATTAACCGATTATGATTGGGGATTGGGATTATCGAAATCACTATTCATTTATACGTATCGGCACGTGGATACTCTGATTATCCAAATATATTTCTATCATGAGATGTATTCTTGTCCAAATTTATTAATTTATAGATTAATATAGAATGAGACGGAAGATTCTTTTCCGAGGAATTCAAATGATTCTCAACAATGCAATCAATGTTACTTAACAGCTCGTTGCCCAGCGATCAGGAAGTAATGCGATAACGCAATAACAGATATCTCTTGTCTTTTTAGAATTTAAATTTGAACGCTTTGACAAATAATACACACGCTATGGATCTCATGAAGGCGGGTTGGTTCAGCGAGATAAACGATCTCTGGCCTGGTGTCGCGCTCTCGCTTAAAGTAGAAGAAATCTTACATGCCGAGGAGTCGGAGTTTCAAAAAATCTTGGTAGCAAGAACGTAAGTACCTCTTGCGAATGAGTTTTGCGAAGCTGTTATAAAAAGATCAGCTTATCGCCCCCCTCCGTATTTTATGCCAAACTAGATGCCTTATAAAAAAAAAATAAAATAAAATAAATGTTTCGATCTTTGCAGACAATCTCACGGTATGGCTTTGATGCTCGATGGCGTGATCCAGTGCACGGAAAAGGATGAATTTTCTTATCAAGAGATGATATCGTATCTGCCCCTTTGCTGTCATCCGAAGCCCACAAATGTAAATGATTATACGTACATAAATAATGATAATTACGGAGAAAGCAAGTAATGGAAAAGAAACGTGCTCGATGGACTTCGAGATGTATAGATGTGAATCGTACAGTTAAAGATGGCTAGATTCGGGGATTAGTTAGATTTCAAGGACGAGGAAGCGTGTGTACGTTCCAAGAGATTTATTCGAAGAGCAAATCGAGAATCGCTCTCGGGTTGTGCGTTCGTTACGATTTATGACCGACAATAAAATAAGCACGATAAGTAAACACGTTTCGTTTATTCTTGAGGAACATCCATACGTTCGTATTTTACTTTGAAATGAATAAATGGAAAAGTGAATTGTTGCAATTACGGTGCGCGAGGTTCATCAGAGAAAGAGAGAGAGAGAGAGAGAGAGAGAGAGAGAGAGAGAGAGAGACAGCTGAAAATGGAAAGAGCAAATAGAGGCATCTATTTACGAGCCGACTCATTGTTATGATCGCGGCGCGTTCGTTACCTCCGAGGGATTAGTAATTCTGCGGAAGGTCTACAAATTCCTCCAAGGGGAAACGGAATAATAATAATGACAATAATATAATCTAGGGGCATTCGGGAACTAAATGTTTCATACTTTTTATCACAGGTCCTCATAGTCGGGGGTGGCGATGGTGGAGTCGTTCGAGAGGTCGTGAAGCATCCGGACGTAGAACGAATCACCCTAGTGGAAATCGACGGGCGCGTTATCGATCTGTGCAAGCAATATATACCGCGTTTGGCTTTGGCCTTGGAAAATCCGAAGGTAACCATCTCCGTCGGTGATGGCTTTGAGTATCTGAAGAATCATCGCGCTGAATACGACGTTATCATCACCGACAGCAGCGATCCCATAGGTAAGTAACCCCCGAGAATTCTTTAACAAAGGAGGAAATGTGAAGTCGGGAAACGAACCCTGCGAATTTCCTACCGGAAGAAAGGCGCGCCTGATAAAGGGAAATCTGTTGACAATGTTTAGGTCCCGCCGAGAATCTCTTTAAGCAGCAGTATTACGAATTGCTTAAGGCAGCGTTGAAACCTAATGGGATTATCTGCAGCCAAGCCGGTACAGTATGGGAGAATATGATGCAGGTGAAGGACACTCTTCAGCATTGCAGGAACGTGTTTCCGGTCGCCGCTTACGCTGTGACGAGTGTACCGACATATCCCACCGGCCAGATTGGCTTCGTTCTCGGCAGCTTAAATAGCGTAAGTATTACACACGCGCGCGCGCGCGCACATACACACACACATTTGTTATATAGCGGCTGTTTAGCTGTAGATACTGTCTTCGTCATTTACTTTATCGTTCAGTTCTTTAATTCTAAAATAAATGCATGGATAGATTTATTATAAGTCTAGATGCCTGTATTAGATATTTCTTTAGCTTGCTTGAAGCCTTCAAGCTCTTGGATTCATTGATTCAATGATGCGAACGATGATAACGCGATAAAATCGGATCAATAAAATTGATCGTTTCTTTTCAGCAAACGAATTTCAGGGAACCGCTGAAGGCATTCAGCGAAGAGGATCTCGAACGCATGGAGATGAACTATTACGATCATGAGGTACATCGAGCTGCTTTCAATTTACCGAGATTTGTTAAGAAGGAATTGCAGTAATCGCTGAGCGGACCACGCCACGCCATGAAATATCTTGATCTCTGATCAAGATATGTCTCAAATAAAATTATCGTTGAAATATCACGATGTAGGATAAAGTTCATCAATAGAAGAAGATAATGAAGATTCCATTACGGGAAGATTCCATTGTCGAAGCTAAACTGTCTTCATACTCTCGAGGAATTGTTGATTAAACTAAATGAGCAAGTTAGAATCTTGGTTGATTACTGTACGACTTTCATCATCACGAACGTCATCGATTACTATCTCGCGCCGTTATCAGTCGCTGAAAGACCCGGAATAGAATCGAAGTGCTTAACATGTTAATTTACAAACAAATACGCAGCGATAACCGCTCTAACTTGCCCATTTAATTTGAAAGAAAATGTTCCACAACTGTTTTATGATAAACCTAAAGAAATTTTGATATCATTTATAATAAATCGATCTCAAAAAATATCCGAAAGAAGCATTTAATTATCAATTTTCTTATAAGTCATTGTCACGAGATGCTCGTCTATTGCTTCCTAAATTTTTCAACGGAGAAATTCTTTATTATCGACGATTATTATTAAAAACTGCCGGCAATGAATACTGCGCGCACAGTTACGTAACAATGAAAATTATCGGAGAACTTCGACATGGCCGATCGTCGGTACAAACGACAAGTTAACAACGAACGTACATGAGCCATGTTTAGATAGCATGTACGAAGGGAAGAAGATATCTTCTTCGATATTTTAATACGAATGGAATCTCTTATGTCGCTCGATTCGCATCGTGATCTCGTTCGCTTCTTTTTCAAAGTATACTTTTCCAAAGCATGATTACGACACAACCGATACATCCATCTCGCCTGTGAATGACGTTAACATTAAATACCGTTTAAATTAACACCAAGTGTTAATACGGACACCATTATGTCGTTGAATGAATTTGCGTTAACTGCGCGATCGAAGATAGCGATATCTTCGCCGAAGATCTTCGCTGCGATCTCGCGATCTCGCGATCTCAATTGGATCACGTAATTCCCAGGAAGCTGCGCCCACGAAGCTATCGCATGATTATCACGTGCATTATGTCGATATATCGGCTCGAATGACGGCGAGTTCTCAAAGCAGAACGAGGCGCGAGAAGAAGACCGACGCGTCCGCGAACATCCGATTTCCAGGATTTAATTACGAGACGGATACCTTCGCCTGGCAATCCCGGCAAGCCGATGCTCGAGTGCGGCAAAGAAAGGACCGGCGCATGGCCCTTCAATCCGGCACAATCTTCCCCTAGCATCGAGAGATCGAAGGAATATTCAACGCTTCTGTGTCGCGCGGAGTCTGCCAGCGCGCGGGCCGCTTCATCCGGCTCGCGTATCCGCTTTTCATACCCTCGCGCCCTTTCCTATCGCGTCCGGCTCAGATTAAGGAAGCCTCACGATCGAAAGCGAGTGCTCATCGTCGCGATGACTGTCGGAAATGATTATCCGGGATATTACGCGCGCCGGGTCGTCCTCGTCGCGCCGCGAGCTGCGGATGAAATATCGTGCACGCCTTAACGTGGTTGTCGATTCGGCCGATCCGTTGAGAATCGATGCAGCCTGAGGAAAGCGAGAGTGAAAGGTCGAGGAAAAGCGGAGGAAAGAAACTCCGGTTTTCCGGCGATGGAAAGTCTTCCGGACAGAGGAGAGTCGAGCGGAAGCCATCGGAGTCGACAGGACTTCATTTTCCGATCGCAGTCCCGGATCCATTTAGAATCGATACAGAAGGGCGAGAGTGAAAGGTCGATAGCGAGGCAAGCAAGACTCCTCTGCTGATGGAAAGATTCCTCTTCCTTTGCCTTCGTCTTCCAGACGGAGAAGAGAGAATAGAAACTTGCCGACAAGACTGATTCGAGTCTCTCTCGATGATGATTGCTGTCGTTCTGTTCTGCTCGATCAGATGCGTTACGATGCCTGAGCGTTCTCCCGAAAGCGCTCGGCCTCTCGCGCGAGTGACGCGAATGACGAAAATTACGCGAATGGAGAGATTCGGGGCGCAACGGTACACGCACATGTACGCGCGTGAATGCGCGTGTCGCGCGCATCGCTCGGAGCTTTCATAGTTTGGCCGCTTTAGTCAGCTGCGAGCAATCGATTTTTCGAACGTTCGATCCGGCGCGGAAGGTCGACGAACGCCTCGCCGGCGATGCTTATCGATTGCGATGGCTTCTTCGGCGAGGAAACAGATTTCTCTCTCTGTTTTTCCCCCTTTCGCTCTGCCATCGTGCGTTCGCTGGCATCATTTCCATGATTGCATCTGGAATCGGCTCATGAAATCGGCCAGACCGGAAGCCGGTCTCGGTGTCTCGAATTACCGCGAGACGATCGCGACGATGCTCGGCCCTGTCGTTTACTTCAGCTATTTTTTCCCGCGACGCTGCTTCCAGCCTCCCCTTCCGCCCCCCCCCCCTCTCTCTCTCTCTCGGGATCTGCTCGTTGCGGTGTAAAAACGGCGGAGAAAAAAATACGCGCGTGTGCAACAGGCAAAGAGATAACGCTGGCGTCGTTTCGCTCGACAAATGACGCGATTGCCGTATCGCGCGCTAATAAAGTTACCGTATTTGGTTCCGAGCAACTCCGGTAATAGACTACGTGCCGGTATTGCCGACATCGACTGATCATTATGTGCGGATTGCACGCGGCATTCGATCATGTCGATTCAATATCGTGCGAGGAACGCGCTTCTTAAACTTGGAATATTTTCGATCGCGAATTTTGCGTTCGATTCGCGAGAAACTCGCCGCAGAGAGCAGCAAAGTGTTAATTAACCTTCGTTAATCAAGATGACTATCTTCGATAGACGATTCTGGAAGCGCCGGACTCGGAAGAATCTGATTTCGGGATTCAATGATCCCGTGAAGCAAGAGAAACTCCCTTTCGTTCGCGACGAGCTGATATTAATATTGACGAGGCGTAGACCGTTATTCCAACGCGATCAGTGAAACGAGATGACGACTTTTCAGCTTGAACGGTGCGGCCTGCCGTAAAACAAGCCACGGATGTGCGCGACACCGCAATAACGCGCGACGCGAATCGCTGCCTTACTAATAAAGTGATTTATTGAACGAAGTTTAATTAGAGACTCCCCGCGTGTTATTCCAGAGGAGCTTGCTGGATCGTTAACTGCACTTAATCCCCGCAAACGATTCCTCTCCGATGTTCCCAAGTGCATTTCGCGACGCCGCAATGGCCTGGCCATCTGTCTACGCGACAACTGCTACTTACCGCTTAACGCAGAGCGGAACCTCCGCTTCCGCGGGATCCATAAATTGTCATAAGTTGAAGAAATTCCCTTCATGAATCATACCATGGATCGGTGCCATGTTCGGCCATCGATATTCCACGAAACGATCCCGTCTCATCGACGGAGATCTTTGCGAGATTCAGCACGCGTTAATGATCATTCAAATGACCCCGCGATAATGTCCTAGAACCTAGAACCCCTCATTCACGCTTTATTTATATCTTCAGGGCAGGCGACATTCGCCTCTCTTTGATAAGTTCGTCCAGCGAGCTTGAAGTCCTCGAAAGTCTGCGAGAGAGCCGGCAGACTTTGCGCCGGTTCTCGGCGAAGCGTGCGAGCGTTCGGTTGATCGGGTAGTTCCCTTTTTTTTCCACGAGCAACGAGAGAGAGAGAGAGAGAGAGAGAGAGAGAGAGAGAGAGAGAGAGAGAGTACGAAAAAAATTAACGGAGGAGGAGGGTGTCTCGATATTTCGGGGGAAAGCACCCCTCCACCTCTGCGGACAATTCGTAAGTTCAGAGACGCGGTCGAGGGTTATGAAGTCATTTTCGAACGCGAGCGTTGGAGCGGGGGCGAGAGTCTGGAATTCCGGCGGAGTAGACGAAAAAAGAAACTTTCCTGCCTGTCCCAAGTTCTATTACAACGCGCGCCGAGCTTATAACATCGCCCCTTCACCCCTGTAACTTTTCAGATCGCACAATACGCGCGCGCCGGCGATGCCCCGCCGAATTTATCCGCCGTGGAGATACTTTACCGTCGCCGGCGAACTTTGTCCCGTAATCGCGATTGCTGCTACGTATCGCCGGAGGATCGATCGCGAATTATCGCCGAGCGACGATCGCTAAATTAATTACGGCACTAAGCTAAGCGATAAATAGGCGCGGGCGAGGCCGGATACTGGAGAACCGCGCGCGGAAAGATCTCGTCGACGCTCTCGTCTCAATCTAACCTTCCTGCCGCGATCTAATTTCATAATAATGGTATACATGATTCAGCAACGATAGCCCTACCTTCGTTTAACCTGTAATTTATCAATAACGATGCATTTAATCCGATATCGACGCTGTTGTCTTGATTTAATCTCCCTCCTCCTCCTCTCCCTCTCTCTCTCTCTCTCTCTCTCTCTGTCTATTTCTCTTCCTGTGTATCACAATGCAATTATATCTTATATAATTAATTTCACCACAACGATAAATAATAGGAATTTCAGTTTCTCATCTTCCTCCCGTTCCACTTCCCCGCAGCGCCCTCGCAATGATCGCGATTCGCGATCTCGTCGCTGTTCGCGGCGCGTCTTGAGCTGAAACGCGGAACGATATCTTTAATTATTTGCGGCAATTGCGGATCGGTCGCAGTTGCGGATCGGTCGGCAGTAAATCGCGACAGCCGGTGGCCCGAATCGGCTTAAGATCGTCATAATCTCGGCCAGAGCCGGGAGACCGATCCATTTCCGGGTTAATGAATTACCGATGAAACGGCAAATCGAGCCACACAGCTGCCGGGAAACCGAAAGCGTGATCGATATCTCCGATGAGATTTCGAGGCGGATCGACTGCAACTGCGACTAACAAGCGTGTACGCGCGGCATTAACGAACGGAAGAAAGTTTTGCATATCCCCTAATGTTTCTCGTTTTCTTCCCCCTTTCTCTCTCTCTCTCTTTCTCTCTTTCTCTTTCTCGCTTGCTCGCTCGCTCGCTCCGTGTCGCGCGCGTCACGCGATTTTGATGGATGAATTTTCGGGTCAACGAAGGCTTCACGGACGTGTGAAAGCCACTGAAATCCGTCGAGCGTCGATCAATCTCGCAGCGTTGCAAAGGAGAAGGCACGGATCGAGCGTTTGAAACGCGCCAAGCCGAAATTTTTGGCTCGTGAAAGGTCTACGGCGATTATCGATATCGTTTAATGGAGGATTACCAATGTTATTTACATCCCCCCAAAAGAACGTAATAACGCCATGGCTCGCCGAATACTAAATAAAAAGGAAGCGATGTAAAAGAGAGAAACATTGAAAGGGTTAATGCGGCAAGTTTTGCGCATCCTTCTTCGACGATGGCTACTTCTCGGCAGTAAAGTATCGCGAATCAAACGATCTCGTGGGATACAATAGAGAAATCTCAGGTAGCGTTTAATCACGGTTGGCGCTTTGTATGGAATCCCGTTGTTGATCAATCCGCTTGCCGTCGCACGTGTATTTTCCGCAGTCCGGGAAAGCGAACGGGAAACAAAAGGGGGAGATAGGACTCCGCGGGCAGAGTCGACGGGATATCCGGAAGGCATGATGAGCGAGGCGGAATCCGCCGGCTGTGGCTTATTTTGCGGCTGTCTGTCGTGGGTGATTTCTGCGTAACGCTGCGGATTGCGTTGTTTCGCAGCAACAAAGGCTGGCCGATTGACGGGGGATAAGCCGCTTTTTCCCGCTGAAGTTTTCCGCGCTGTGTCACGCGTCCCGCGGAATTGTCATCTTGCGGCGGGGGCGGCGGCCGCGCGCGTCGCTGCGGCCAATAAACGCAAACAAGGAATAATCGATTTAGCGGCGGTCACTGACGTCACGTCAGCTGCACGACGCGATCAGAAAATGTTAACCAAGATGCAGGATCGAATACCTCGTGTCAAGATTTAACAGCCACTCACCGCGCGCGGTCCCAAATTTAAACACTCCCGCCTCGGGATTGACTCTCGATTGATCGAAGCGATCATGCATTATCGATGCTCGCGCATATCGCGCCGATGCGTGTCGCACGCGCTCCGCTGTCCGCAGGAACAATAAACGAAATTACCGCCGAATTAAACGGATGAAGTAATGGCAAATAATTACAAGTGCACGCGTGGGTCTCGTTCTAATTGTTCTTTCTCACCTTGTCATCAGGATACAGCGAAGAACGATTATTGCGCAACGTTCAGAGGAGACCGCAGCACGCCTGAAAATCGCGGAGTGGGGATCGCCGGAGGGGATGATTAAATAATTTTTCTAAAGTATCCAAAGGGCGAGAGAGAAAGAGAAGGACAGACGGCGTGCACTTGGAAGGATTCGCCACTTTCCGAGGGGAACTAATCAGTCCGTCACGTGCGCGCGCATTCAACTCGCGATCGAACGCGGATAGTTCAATTAAACTCGATCGAGATTTACTCGCGCTCGCACGCGAGTAATGTTACTCGCCGCCTGCCGATATTGTCGATCGATCGCCGTGTCGGGATCGCTGGCATCGGAGGCGAAAGCGTGAAAAGTCATCGCGAGGCGCCAAGCGTTGTATCGCGCGATGGACGCGATGGGCTTCCTCGACTGTCACGGTCAGATTTATATTATTGTACGCGCAGTAAACGTCCCGAGTAAACGTCACTGCGATGCGATTCCGCGCGGGAACAAGGGCGCAGCATCCAATCTGCCAATTTAACATCGAGCGCGTCAGCGTTTTTGCGATACCGCGTGTTTAGCGAATTCGATGACTCGCGATGGTTCTCTTCCGTCTCCCTCCCGTCCGCGCGTGCACAGCGCTGCGCGTCGCCGCAACGCGACGAGAATGCGAATGTTAAAGGGCACTTGCGGCTTGTAATGATTACGAATTATTAATAGTGATCGTCCCTCCCGCGCACTCCACCGCACCGTTCCCAGGATCCGCTGCGTGTATTTTTACATCTCGGGCCGTCCGCCGACCGCCCGCTCGATGACGCCAGTTTAATCAAGAGTGAACGCAGCGCTTACGCGATGAATTACGCGAGACTACCCCTTCCTCAATCCGCTATCTGTAAATTGTTACGTGGGTATGTGCGGTGGGATTAACTAAATGAGGATATCTCGGGGGGAGGATTAAGCGACTGTCTGTGCTCGCTCGTAAGCGGCGCCATTAAGATCCCCGATTAATGCGCGCCCATCGATTGCGCGGATCACGCGAGATCGCCGAAACCATAAAACGAGATATCCGGCTGTCGAACTCCGTGTCGATATCCGCGTCCTCGTCTCTGAGGATTCACTTGTACGGCATTACGAAAATTAATTGCCTCACCGGTGCTTACATTCCTCGCGTTCCCAGTCTCTCCCTCCTCCTCGATACTCCCCCCCCCCCCCGGCTCCTCTTCCTCTCTGCGGTCTTCCTGTAAATTGTGCCGAAGGCAAGTTGGCGGTTCTCGACGCGATCCTTAAAATAAGCGGGACGTTATGCTTCACCGCGATACAGGGCGCGAAAGAGAGAGGGAGAGAGGGAAGGGGGAGCTTTATGCTTGCGTGTGCAAGGATAAAGCGGGCGATTTTGTCCGCAGTCATTCCTCATTGGATAGCCAGCCTGCGCAAACACACGCCGGAGACAAAATCCATGAATATGCAAGCTCGATCTAGCGGCGCTGTTCATTTCTGAATATCCGATGAATTTACGCGCGGATGTTTTCGCATGCATCGCTCACGACTGTCTCGCCGGAAGCCGCGGCGACCGCGGTCGGAACACGACTCCGCCGCGCCAAGAATATCGAGGTTTGCGCTTTTGCGCGCGCGCGCGCGCGCGTGTGTATTCGCGCGAGCTAAAATCGCGATTCGTGAAAGATACTCGTGCGGTCGGCCGTTCGGCGAGATGTGAGAGCTTTCGGGATTCGCGTCAGTCCTTCTGCGTTCTCGATGCTCGGCGAATGCGCTCCTTTCTTCGTTTCTCGGAGGCTTGAAACGCGAGCGGTGGATATTATTGCTCCGAGAGGTCTCGCGTGTAGAATAGAATTGTACACACGATCCGCAATCTGCAAATTTTCAGCGCGGCAAGGCGGCTGTATCGTTCAGTTTCTTTATCTCGGTACTCTCTGATATCTTGTCACGTGCATATATTTCTTTTAATGCGGTTTTGCTTTACGTGGAATTAGATAATTCATCTACGATAATCACTATTAGCAGCATTAGATAATACCAGACATCGAGACGCACAAAGGAAACCGTAAGGGAAGAGGATCCGTAGAGAGAGAGGGTGAGCGAACGGTGTAAAAAATCGTAGCGCTTTAGTGTCATTTACCCGCATCGGTAAACGATTTCCGCGAGTTACATTTCGCGAGAGCGCACGGCAACGCTGACTTTTCCATTCGTTTACATTACATAGGTAAATCCCAAAACAGCTCGCTCGCGGCGCGACCCGCATTTGTTTTATTCGTTTTCCCGCTTTTCCCACGCCGAAGCGGGATGATCGGCATCGCTCGCAAGCGGGGCTCGATCGCATTGCCCCTTTTATTACGCCGTCCGGCGTGGCGCAGCTTTTGGAAAAAGCGGCACAAAGTGCGCCCGAAGAGCGAAGGAGCGGGAGACGGGTTTATTTAAGCGAGAGATTCCGTGTACGGGCGACGCGGAATCTGAAAAGCGCCCGGGTCTCCGGCCAGATTCCGCAATGGACGGACGACGAATATCCGCGGCTTTCTGACTTATTGGGCAGACGGCGACACGTGTCTCGCGTGTTTGCGATGCCGGCCGTGAAGACGCGCGGTCTGCTTCGACGAGAACCTTCCCGGAATTCGAGATCGAGAGGTGGCTTTAACATCGAGATCCCGCGGGATAGATTTTACGCGCGGCGATTGGTCCACTCCGTGCCGATTTGTCTCTAATTTGGGATAGCTGCGCGTTATGTAATATCGTGACGCAACAACGCCTCTGTAACTCTCATGACAATCGGGGGTGATCGATCTCGATTTCCCTTGTTGTATTTGTCCTCTTTGCATGCACGTTCGTCGAGTTCGCAGACTTCTTACCATCGGCTGTATATCCGTGCAAACCTGCGATGGATTCTTCGATTCTTCAATCGAGATGCCTCGGGCATAATAAAGACAAGAAGAAAGAGAGGAATGGCAGTTTTTGTAATTACAGGAACCTCCTTCGCAGGTCCTGGTTCTTCCGCTTTAGAGCGTTGAGACTGAAGGATCTAAGGGAGGCCCGCGTGCAACGTTAATTTGTCAGCGAGCGAGCGCCAGCCAAGTGGGTGGATGATGGATGATGGATTTTTTATATGAATTATGCGCGTGTTATAAGAGGTCAGTCCGCAGCGGCGAGTACACGTACGAGCGTGACGAGAATGTTTGCCTCGGGATGTTTGCGAGAAGAATAAACCGAACCGCATGTTTGCGCGCTCATGAATAGAATTCGAATTCGCTGTTCGGCTCATTTGAATGTTCGCGCGGGCATCTGACCGACTCCCACCTTTGACATTGGCGAAGCCGACGAAGAAATTCGGATGGATGGATGGATATGAACGCGCGTGAACGTCGTTTGCGCGCGCTTTCGAGCGCCGACCATCGACGTGATCGATAACGGCTTCGTATTAATTAAACGCGGTTACATCGCGCATGTATGCCAGGCCATGCCTGATGTTTGTTCGTTACTTCAAAGCGTGTTTATCCAACCGGCTGATCTGGCCTACGCTAATGTGTGACACGCTAATTATAACTTTATTAATTCGAGCGCGGTCAATCATGGGATAATTGTTGGCGCGATGTCCCGCCGGTCTTCGGGCGCGATGTCGAAACTCGATCATCCTCAACAGAGAGATTGCACGAGCATACTATCGACCACAACTTTGCCAATGGAGCGCTCGCCGAATTTACGAGTGATTCCATACAGCTTGAATTAGAAGCGCTGATTTAGCGCCTTCCGTCATCGATGCCGTCTGACATCGGAAATGCCACCACATTTCCTTATCTCCCCTTTCCTTCCCCTCTCTCTCCTGCCGAGAAAGAGGAATTAATTACGTGTAGTAATAATAATAACCGCCTACTAAGAACAACGGAAATGAAGACCTCAAGGCGCATCACTGGCAACACTCTGCGGGATGGAATCCGCGATAAAGACATTCGAGATACAAAACGTCACAGGATCAAGAGACGAGCATGAAGAGACCGTGTAAGCGGAATGGACGATAACTGGCTTGCAAAAAACCAGACATCCCCAGGCCACCTAGCTGGCCTCCAAAATGTTGCGAAAGTCGGAGATCAGTATGATTCAGCTGATACAGTCACAGGATATACAAAATACGGGACTTTCGGAGAAGAAGAAGAAAAAGAAGAATAGTAACATTAAAATTGTTTCATTATGTCGTTCTTCCGAATGATGATTCCGAATTATTATCAATGATATCGTTACGATGTCCACCGGCTTTTGCATGTTTTCTAATTGCACGTATCGTAAATAACGATTAATTAATTATACCAATTCCAGTTCGCGCTTCGCGATTAATAATTACCAACGTTATAAATATCGCGCGCAGCTAATATCTCGCGACTGTCCTTGTCTGGGATAAATCAGTTCGCTTCTCGCGTCTCGTTTCTCGCAATTCTGCAGGCACGCGCCTGCTTTCGATCGTCTCTCGCGATCTGTTGATCGCTCATCGGCGATCTACCTTGCGCTCGTGCGCACGGTAGAAAATTCAATCACGTATCATAATCGCAAAGTGACTTATGAGCATTTAATGCTCACATTACACTCGGCAAATGCGTAATCCGTCTAATATAACGCATCGTATGCTATGATATGTAAATGGGCAATCGGCAATGTTGACGCAAATGTGAGAGATTTCTGCATGAGATAATGTACCGCTAAATGTGCATCAACGTTGATTACAGTTCGCGCGGTGAACGGATTAATCTGCGTAATCGATTCGAGTGGCGGCGAGCACGGCGGCAAAAGCGGCTGTCCTTTCTTCTCTCTCGCGTTAAATCGTTCGAATCATCTTCCGTAATTGGATCGCAAGGCAGATCGCGATCGCGTTGACGATGATGAGGCGCGGACGAGGCGCGTGTCACAAAATCGGCATCATTCGCGGCGCGCGTCTCATTCAGCTCTCGCTTTGACGTGTCGTAATAATCGATTTAACGCTAATCAGTCCGACATACCGGATACCGGAATACCGGCGAATAAATAAATACGCAAATGGCCTTTCTGATGTAACCGCGGAGCGCGCGAACAGGAACAATCGACCATGGGCGCAAATTGCATCGGTGTGTATTGTCGGCGTAATTACATCATATCAGTTCGCAGAATTCGAATGGAGCAGCTCATTAGCCGGATCTCTTTCATCAGTCTTTCATCTATCGATCAATATCTTTTCGCCGAACAACAACTCGTCGTCCGCGTCATGGCGCACGCGCGTTGCGATTCATGCTAAACGCACCCGTACGCAATGTGCGTGCGAGCCATCATGAATGTCCGTTCTGAGCGTGATCGCTCATCCGAGATGATGACCGGGAATCCGGAAGGCACACAAACACTTCAAGTCGCGCCATGATCGCACGTGTTTGGATTTTTGTTGCATGTCAAGCCGCGTTTAGAGATCGGGATGAAGAACGGGAGGAACCGTCGCGGTCCTTTCGCTGACCTCGAGAGTACCGAGTGACCCAGAGTTGGAGAGAAATCCCGGCTGGATTGTGCTTATACAACGGCATAAACGGTGACATCGTTCGAACAACATTAGTGACGAGCCGTGCGTTGCCCGCTTGTTTCCCTGCCTTCAGCGGTCGTTGCTGACGACGCCCTGAGCCTTTGTTCAATCGTAATTCGAACCAGGCGAACTCGAAGTTAACGGTTATATTTTCCAGCGACTCTCTGACGCGTATCTCTGCCACGGCGGACGTATGTTCCGTGAAGGGACACCTGCTTGTGTCATCTTGTGTACATATTGTAGATATTAAACAATGCAACGTTCAATCGCAGGATATTTATTATCTAAATCAATCCGAGCATCCACTTAGAAGATGTAAGTTTGGCAGACTCCAACTTACGAGCTTCCAACAATGAATTCTCCATTGGGAGAGCCTATCTTTGTCACGTCTGATCCGGAATCATTTCGAGATCGAGAGATCCGATCGCGCAATGGAAATCGCCTCCGCTTCCTCGGGGTGTTATCCGCCTCATCCGCCATTCAGGAGCTTCCCATCGCGAGAGCGACCGCGCGCGAGCAAGTAGCTGCCGAAAACAGCAGCCGGAACTCTTCCTTTCCCGCGTAAACGCGCATGTCGATGCACCAACGGAACACACGCGCGCACACGCTCGACGCGGAAACGACGAGAGCGATTAATCGCGAGCGTTTGAAACGCGAGCGACGCCGTCCATCGAGAGCCAGCAGGAAATACTGTACCGATATCGATCGTCGCGATTATAATAATATACGACACGACATCGTAGAGCATGCAGCATGCTACCGTGCGAACGGCACGGACAACATCCCGACGAGAGCGTCGAAAGTAACTTCCGGAAGTTACGCTTTCCGCGCGAGATACGCGGGCAAAGCGCAGACGATGAAGCAAACAAATTGCTGTTGGGGTTCTCGCAATTTAGCAAAAGAAAGAAGAAATTTTCCGTTCCGGGAGACGCTCCGGGCCGTGGACCGTGGAAGCATGTGCTTCCCATCTCTCGTTCGCTCTCCCTCCCTCCCCACCCCTCCCCTCCTGCCCCCTCACCACCGCTCCTCATCTGGCGCAGAGCTTAAGGGTAACGGTGGCTTCGTGCCTCGTTATCGCAGGCCTGCCGCTACATCGATGACCGACGAGATCTCCCTCTTTGTGCGCGCGGAAGAGTCACAAACGTGTCTCATCCTGCACGGGAAAGCGTGTCACATCGGACAGATTAAACGAGAGAGAGGGGGAGAGAGAGAGAGAGGAGAGGATAGAGACGGTACCCTGCGTAGAGCGTCGCGCGAGCCCGGACAGACGGAAAATTGGAAACTATAAATTTCTTTGCTTCCCTCGTCCCTCCCCCCCCCCCGTCCCCCTTCCCACTCCCTCTCTGTCTTTGTTGATCCGTCTTTCGGCTTCTGCGTCTCTTTCTCGCGAGCACGTGCTACCTGCACGAGATTCTGGTCTTTATGAGGCGCGACTTTATGAACTCGCGTTATTCCAGGCTCGAGATAACTCAACTTCCCGCGGCTAATATCGCCTAAGCGATGTTTACGGGCGAATTGTAAGCAATACCGGTCGTAATAACGATATTCATAGCGCAACGGGACGCAATCGTATTGATATTTATATGAAGAGGGAGAGGGAAAGGATATCCTCCAACGCAGGAGTTATTCCGTTGTCGAAGAGCCCTGAGATCGCGATGAAGTATCGAGACGCTGATCGCTGGGGCGAATCCGTAATATCGAGTTAGCCCGGAAAATTCCAAGTGCGCACTCGCTGGGTGATCGTTATCGCGCTCTCGCGAGAAAGCATATCACGCAACAGGGATATCTACTTAATATCCTAACGAACATTAATGGATAATCTCGCTTGGTTATTGTTAAGATTTGTATGAATCATCTTTGGTTTTTAGAAAGTTTTCGATGTAAACAATTTATATCGAGGCTTATCTCGAGTACGAGTCATAAAGTGAAAGAACAAAGCTGCCAAAACAAAGAAAGATCGTTATCGTTTTACAACGATAAAAGATCAGTGTCTTCAGTGTCTTGCGAGAAGCCAGAGGCAACGGCAACGCACTTTTGTTAGAGCAACTATCGAAATATTGTAACCGTTAAATTGTTTGCCAATTAAAGAAGATTATTGTTTTTTCTACGACTCTCATTCTTACTGATTACACTCCCTGGAACCGGCAATAAATAAATATCTAAACAGTGTTACGCGAAATTATCGAAGGCGCGTTAACAGTTATTGAAAGGCCGAGAATCATTCGCTCTCAAATCACGAGAGCACGTTATCGGAATTATCCGCGAGCATCTACGACTACCGTTTCGGACGGATAGATAGATCATGGCTATATCCCGTTATTGTTATCCCGCGTGCGTTAATGACCGATCGCGCATTAATTCGATGCGCGCGCGTCGACGTTGCGCGTCGACGTCGCGAAAGTTACACGGCTAAAAAATTATATGGGTCAAGCGATCGCGAATCAAGAGAGCAGGGGGACTGGGGGGCGGGGGAAGGGGGAGGGGGGAGGGAGGGAGGAGGTACGACTATAGATTATTGATTTTTGCTGGGGCCGGAGGCATCGCGAGGCTCCATTACCATAACTGTAAGCCGCAGAATAACACGGATGATTAATAAGAAATGTATGCGCACGCTAACCCGGCGCATGCAACGTGCGTTGATACGTTACTACCGGCATTACGCTAATTATTACAACGAGACGCACCGGGATTAACGTTGCGCTCCCATTAGCGAGATGCGATCGAATCGTGCGATCTGGAAGTATAGTATCTGGAAGAAGTGTCACGCGTCTAAACCGGAAATGCGCACGTCCGTGAGAAGCGAGAGGTATCGAACACGGAATCTTTAATTGCGTGTATCGTAACACGGCGCGTCGAAAACAAAAGCAACGTCGAGATTGGAATTATTCAAAGAAAAGACATAACGCTGACATAACGAGCATGACAAGCTCCTCTGCGTGCAATTAATCTTCCTAACATCTTGGGTTGCGGAGCGGATGCTTGCAGCGATCCAGCTACTCCGAGTGATCGTACACGACGTGCGATCGTCGTGCTTTGGGTTGCTTGGAATCTGCAAAACTCAGAGAAAGAAAAGTGCACCGGCAGTGGCGAAGCGTGCTCGAAAGTCGCGTGCAGCAATCGGCGCCTGTCGCGATTCCCTGCGCGCTAGTAGTATCGGGTGTAGCACGATACGAACACGTCGTGGTGTCTAATCAAAACTCCGTGTCGTCATATCCGCCGGCAGACAAGGGGCGAGACAACGCGCCAACGAATTTCGGAGACGCGGCCTGCGAGCACGGAGGAGGAAAGGAATCGCGGAAAGTATGCTACTGGGAGAAAGAAACGAGGAGCAGAGAGAGAGAGAGAGAGAGAGAGAAGCAGATGGCGAGAACGAGAACGACCAGCGCGACACAGAGGAGGAGTAGAAGGTAGCTGATGGAGGAGGGCTGAGAATTAGGGGTTGGTCGCAGGCAGCGTGCGAGAGGGCTCCGCTAGAGAGGGAGAGGGTGGAGTCCCCTCTCGCGCGCGTTCTCACTCCCCTCTCTCTTTCTCTCTCTATACGTGTCTCACCCTCCGGTTCTCTCCCTCTTTCGCCCTCTCTCGCGCGCCAGCAACCCCTCTCGAGCACGCGCGAGCATTTGGGATCCGAGGCGGTGTGGAAACTCGAGCAGACAGCCAGTCGCTCGCCGTACGCTCCACGACGTGGCTCGAAAGTGCTGCCTGGCCGATCGAGATAAGCGATGACGACGACGACGACAACGACGACGACGAGGACAGCGACGAGGACGACGATGACGACGATGACAGTGATGTGATGCCGATTCTCGATCACGACGCCAGTCGATCCTGGCCCGAGCCGAGACCCGTCGTCGCCCGGAAACGTCGATAGACACGCCTGATCGCCGAAGCCGGCGATCGCGCTGGCGTTCGCCCATCGTTCGATCGTCGATCGTCGCTCGCCGGAATCTACAGGTACCTCCACAAGAGCGTGGTGGAGACCGAGGGCGATAATCCGCGTGGCGATTCGCCGCGGATCGATCGGGATCGAGAGAGGTGCCGCGAGCGGAAGACCTCCTCGTGGCCGTGTAACGCGTGCTTGTGCGCGCAGGTCGCCGCGAGGATCGCGAGAGGATCGAGAGTCCGGCGAGTTTAGGGCGGGACTCGGGGGATCCCCTGGGACTGGTCCCAAGATCGAAGGTGCGCGCGAGCGGGACCAAAGCCGACGATCGATCGCTCGCTTCCGCCGATTAGTGATCAACCGCGCGTGCGCGAGCGAGCGAGCGAGCGAGCGAGCGATATTGGAGCGGCGCTTCGTCGGCACGGGTACTGTTTCAGCCGGCGCCAGGGGCTAAATTTCCGGCCAGGAAATTCGACGTCGATGGACGGTGCAGCGATGCGGCGAGATTAGCCGGAAGTGCCGGCGGATCGGATTAACGTGGCGTTTGGTGTCATCCGGTCGCTCGATCGGCTGACTCGAGTCCGCCGATTCGAAGGATCAAAGAACGCCGGCGAATCAATGTTAGAAGCAAGCTCTAAGAAGGGAATAAGCCGATTGCTCGGATGATAGAGAAGGTTAGATTGGAACGAAGCGGATAAGGAAGCCGATCGCGTCACGCACGAGGAGGGAGCAAGTCCAGGAACAGGATTAAGGAAGGATCGCGGCGAAGCAGGAGCACGCGCCGTTTACGCGAGGAATTTAATAAACTCTCGGCGACTGTTATAAAATGCCGCCCCGCCTATCGGATACGACTACGACGGGGTTTCGACGCCGCTGCAAAATATTCCAGCCGATCCGCCGACGCTGAATGGCGCGGTTTAAGGCGGCTTTCCATTTATATAATATCATCGTAGCGCGACCTGGGTAATCGAGGCGATAGTAAACCGAACGGCCCGAACCGGCGTCTTGCTCCTTCGCATCTTTCTCTCTTCCACTCGCTTCGCTCTCCCATATCTCTCTATCTCCCTCTCTCTCTCTCTCGCTCGCTCTCCCTCTCCCTCCCTCCCCTCTCTCTCTCTCATACACAGACATACGCACACGCACACGGACACACACACACACACACACACACACCCTCCAGCCCTCTGCGGGCCGGTTCCGCTCGTAGCTGCGTTTACGCGAGGAACGTCCCGCCATGCACGCGTGACATCATGTTGACGTCTGTGCGTGACGCGACGTCCGGTGCAGGAAACGACCACGCACGCGAAAGAGGAAGCGCCGCTCGCGCACGAGGCTCGTCGAGCGGATCGCGAGCGCGGTCTGCGACAGGCCCGCGGATGCGAGATCGCCGCGTAAGCCGCGCCGCGGTACGACGCGCATCGATGGATCGCGATCGTCGATCGTGCGCGAGATCGACCGCCCGGGAAGGTCCTCCCGTCACGGATAATCGTCGCCCAGCCGACCAGTTGCTGCCGAGATGAACGGTAAGTCAGGACGTCCCCGCTGGGGACGTCATTTCCGGCGCGAGCGACGCGTGCTGGCTGTCGCGTGCCGGCACGCCAATTTCGTCGGCCCCCAAGGTCCACCGTCGCCGGTGTCAAGGGTGCAGCCATGTGCGCGATTTGAATTGCTGAACGGACCTGGGTTGCCGATAATTAAAATAGACGACGGGGATTTGTTATCGCGGCGCGGAACAGTCGAGAACGGTCGGCGCCGATCGCCTCGTGGAATCGGAGCGCTTCGGGGCTGATGCGTGCGATCTCGTGTGATTGTAGTTTGATCATTTGATTTTACCCCTGCGTCCGACATTCTCGGACATACCTTTCGGAGACATAAGACGTCCCAATGCGAGCCGTGTCTTCCCGAAACGGTTTGCCTTTGTCGTAACGTATACTTTCACATGATCTCGTGTCTGACCCCGCAGCTGGGCTTTCGTGTCTCACGATTCTCGCGTGATAACAGGCAGCACCCTTGATCCTGACCGGATCAAGGCTGACGTCTAAGATCGGACGTTGGACTTCGGCTGCACGAAATACACCCTTGGCTTTCGTTCATTTGCTTATTCTTCTTCCAACCTCTTCATTCATCTCACCATGCTTGCACGCGCGCGCGCGCGCTGTGCTCCTTTTAATACGCTCGTAGCAATGACAAGGCAATCTCACGACAATGAAGATGAAGCGAGACGAGAAGAGAAGCTCGAGGCCAGCCGTGTCGCTCGAATTAAGAGCCATAAATGAGAAGACCCCGCGGACCGGCGGGGTGCGGGGAAGGAACCGTGGTATCCCCATCCTCGATGGGGGGATGGGAGAGGGATTCTTTTACGGTCCTTTTACCTCGCCTGTTCCGGCTATCGACTGTACAGCAGCTACTCCTTCGTTTCCTCCACCCTCGTTCTCACTTTCCGCTCGTTCGCCCTCTCCTGATGTATTAAAGGGGCAGCACGTGAAATATTCCCGAGGCGTTTTCATTACCGTTCTCTTCTTCGGGGATGCACGCGGCTGATAAGCCTTCTGCACGAGGGCGTAGCGACAAAGTGGATTGCGACGGGGGACGAATCGAGCCCCGTATTCGGCTGCCGCTCGTGCCACCCTCCCCCTCCCCTCCCCCTTCCTCTCCGGCCTCCTGCGTCGATCCGCAAGGGCTGGCGGGAGGGCGGGTTGCATTACTCTCATTAGATTCATGCGCGAGCGTGAATGCTTCGCTCTTTGGCAATCGGGACGATATCGCGAACGCTTCAGCGCACTCGTCGAATGCGAGATTAATCCCGGCAGTTAATGTCGGAATTTCATCGAACTTGCTCCATTTAGATTGGCCGTTACCGGAAGCGAGTAAATAACGAGTCGCGCCGAGTGCAAATTGCAGACAAACAATCTGGATTAGAGCCCCGACGTGAAAATTGTACGATATTATGACGACGTGAATAAAATTGCGAGAACGCGCTTTCTCACGTGCGAATCATCCCCTTAATCGTGCGCGATGACTTTTCGCAGATAAGGGCGCCTCGTTAATATGCGAGATAACGGCGACGTGGTACGTATTCCACGTAATTATTTATTTATACGCGTATTAACGCAGGCGTACGTGTAATATATTCGCGCGGTACGTCTTAACGTTGGCATTAGTAAGCAAAATGTAGCTGCAACTTGTTGACCCGCAAAAGTGTTGCCCTAAACATAACTTTCGCGTTATATTTTGAATAGAAAAAACGCTGTAGCTCGGCCGAGCTGCATGAAAAGGGAAGTAGTTACTTTCTGCGCGTTTATATTAAATTAAGAGCCTCGCATGTTTTACATAACTCGCAACAATATCAAGTATACACACACAGGTACGTACACATGTAAAAGCGCGCGCATCCGAAAATTGTATCGTGAATTAAATTTCTTTGTCGGCAAAAATTCGCAACATTTTCAGGGCAAACGAGTCGTCCCGGAATCGTGTCAATGATAATTCGCAACGTCATCGTGCTCGCGATACCGCGGCCGTTTTAAAGGGTGCTTTAAAGTGCCTCCGATGTTTCGAAATTACACGGCAGCGTAAGCTGTAGGTGGAGTAGCGATCGTTGGATTTTGTGCAAATGGGCTCTCGGCAGGCCACTCCGCTTTTTCAGGCGCAATTGAATCTGCCGGCACTCACGGCAGTCCTTCAGTCCGCCAGTTGACAAGGTAATTCTAGTAATTCGCCGAATGTACGGTATTTCGCGAATTCCGGGACACTTGGACCCCCTTCTCGGCGTAGATACTCGGCGCAGCATCGCCATCTCATTCCCATCTTCTTAGTCGGAGGAAGGAGGAGGAGAAGAGGGGAGCGAAGACCCTGGTTGCGTAACGTCCGGTTCCTCCTTGCTTTACTCGCGGCTCCTCGTCAACGGCTACCATCGCTGTCATTGACAAATTATTATTATTATGGAAGTAGGCAGGTCAAACGACGAATCGCAGCATGCGGCGGTGTTTTCCAGAAAAGAGACGCGCCGCCGACACCCTACGTAGCTTTCCGCATGCACGTTCCAAGCAACGACGCTTTCCGATTGCAATCAAAGGAAAAAGAATTAGCGAGTGAGGTCCCGCTGTTCCCTTGCAACGTGCGTTGGCGAGAAAACGGAGGAACGCGTAGCCGGCCGATGAGACCGATGACCCGCGCTCGACCCGCTCGCGCCGAGAAAGAACGGCGAACGCGGTCGAATCCGGAATCGCGCGAGCGGAATGGCGTTTCCGCGCGATCTCGCGGCTACACCGAGGCGAATATCGTCGGATATCGATATCGCGATCATCCACCGGACAATGCGCGATCGGCCATGCGGCGGGATCTCTTTCAGCTAATTTAATGGAACACGTCCCCGTGCCGTTACCTGTTGCGTTCGCTATTATTACGTGCGCTCGCGCGACGTCGACGAAGAAAAATGACGGTCGGCGCTGTTCGAGGGCGGACAAGCATCTCTTATTCATCTTGGTATCGCTACGCATCGCGCACGATTATGAATCCCGGAACGAGGAGATCAGCCCGCACCCGCGTCGTTACTTTTTACGCTTCTTTGATTCAGCTTCTTCTTCACGCGCGCGTGTCATTATGAATCAGCGAATCCGGCATGACTCGATAAATAAATGTTATTTGCGAGCATCGCGGGCACGAAAAATGATTTGCCTCTATTGCCGTTGTATTGCAACGCTATTTTATTGATACGCACGTAAATGCGCGCGAATGAATAATGCACGAACGCATCGCTGCGTGAATAATGCATGAATCACGGTTTAGTAATTATATAACGCGATCGTTTAACGGAACGACTCCGTTGGAATCGCCAGATCCGAGCTGATCCACGGATCGAGAATGTATGGAATGTTACGAGCGAGCTATCGTCGATGATACTTAGCTCGCGGAGGTATCGAGATATCGAGAAGAATCGCTTGCATTCCCGAGGCGAGGAATGCTCTCATCGCGCCGCCTGGTCGCGGATTTTATCCCGGCGGTCAGAGATCATCCGGGATGAAAGCACGCGTTACTTGCGCCAAAATCGCCAACGTATTTTACTTTTCGGCGCTCCTCGTTTCATAATTAATTATGCGCGCACAATAGCGCTCGTCGGTGCGCATTGTCGATACGTAAATACGTATTCGCAAACATATCGAGCGTGTGCACCCTGTATTATCGCGTATTATTTCGCGGACGCTGTTAATTATTCGGCCGAGTAGAAGTCTAAAATCAACAAAGTCGATTCAATGCTCTTTTACGTAAATGCGCGCATTAACGACGGGAATTTCTCTCGCGGCGATTCGTTCCTGATTTATTTCCGCGGCGCACTCGCGCGCGCGATAATTAATGTTGATTCACTTAACCCCGCTGTTCGCCTAAATTCGCGCCATGAGCTGTCCAGTTTATCTGCACGTAAATTTCGGTGGCAAGTTAACCGGAAGTATCCGGCGAACGCGGCAGCTCTGAACGATAATTGAGCCGCCGCGGCTGCTTTTTAATTAAAATTAAATATCACAGAGTGAGCGACCGAGAGATTTACTTTGAATACATATCGCATTGCTCGGGATAATTCCTCGGTATCATTTCTCATCGCGAATGGCGCGGCAAACGTCTAACAGAACAGCGAGCCGGTAGGGCTTCGCATTAGCAAAGTTTCCTGCTAATTGTACGCAATTAATTATATCATTATTTCGCCGATTAATCCAAGTCGGGCTCGTCGCGGCGGACCGGCGATCATATTTTCCGGCTCGCGTCGGCGCGTATTCTTCGTCGCTGCTGTGCAAGAATGATCAATCCCGCGGAGAGGGTAGCGGAAAAGAGAGAAAGGTGCGATTTCATTTCTTCTCGAGATGCGGGAAACGGCGTTGCAAGAGAAGAGAGGGATGCTCGGGACAAAGATCGCTATCGCGGGGCTATATCGCGGCTCTGTCGCGGGAATCGCACGCATGCGCGATTTAATTCCGAAAGCACTGGGGACTTGAGCATCGAGCGTCGCGGAGGAATCCTGAAAAAGTCCCTGGAAACGAGATTGCCGAGGATTTACGAAACGCGCGGTATACACGAATGTGGACAAACGCGCGTGCGTTAATATTTATTTTATTTCCGCGCCGTCGAATCGCACGAATGATAACGGTCACGCGGAGAACGGAGAATGGGCCATTCGCGCGGCCTTAATTGATCTTTCAAATGCGCGAAACGATTATCAATCAGTCAACTAATAAGCCGTGGAAACTAACAAGCAGATTTCCACGTGAACCGCCGACTTTGTTGGACGCGCTTTTAAATATAACTTTCCGATCGCTCGGAATGCTAATAATGAAATATCGATTCGAATCGATTCATCATACATATATCGCGTATAGCTATTCGCCATCCGCTCATAATCACGATAAAAGCTCGTAATTAGCGCGATATTGTTGTTCCTCAAACTCCGCGCGCTGCGGATTTTGATAACTATCGCGTCGTGCATCGCGCGCAAAAGTTTTCTTTTTCACTCGCAATCGTTTTTCCGTTGGTCTCTCTGTTTTTCGCATAGTTCCGCGTAACTCTCGGTTATCAGTCGGTTATCGCCGGACGGATGAGTGCATCGCGTCATTCGCGAGAAGGAAAGATAGATCGTTGCGATACGGTCGCAACGCGCGAGATGCAAACGAGATGCGGTCAGCTTAGTAGCTGTTCGGATTTTTGTCGCGTGTCGAGCCGAGTTTACGAATCGGGGCCAACAACGGGAGCTTGGCAGGAACCATCGCGATGTCACAGACCTTTCCCTCGAGAGTGCCAAGGGACTCGGAGTGGGAGAGAAATCACGGCTGGAATATGATCATACCGGGCAATTAACGGTAACATCGTTCGAACAACAAGAGGAACGAGTCGAACGCTAGCTGTTTGTTTTTCTACCTGCAGCGGTCGTTGCGAACGAGGACCTCGAGCGTTGCTAATTATCAGTTCAAATTAGGAACTTAGGAAGGAGACGGACAATTCAATTTTGCTCTTCTGCGGATCTCGAGTACAGCGGACTCGATGTCCAATGAACGGGCACTCTTTTGTACATGGTGTAAATATTGTATATATTAAACCCAGCAAAGCTCAACTTGAGGATATTCCTTATTACCCGAATCCATATCCGAGCATCCAGCCGCGTAGTATAAGATTGGCAAGACTCCAACCGGCAAAGCTCGAGCGGCGAGTTCTCCAAGGGTAGCGAGGCTCGTTGAATTTTTGTAGAAGCAGCGCTCACCCTCACACACGCATACGTTATGCATGCTCAATCGCGCGTGATTAACGTACTTTGCAAATTACGGGCGCAATCGACGATCGTTGGCGAGTAATGAGCACAGAGCGAACGCACAGAGATCATCGTTTGTAATCCCCTGCGTTGAACATCCTACGCCGATACGTAATGCCGTTCCTCTCGTCTCTATTATCGCAAGCTGCTTGGCAGACTACACTCGCGTATCGATTATCGACGAGCGCTCTTGCTCATTTACACCCGACGATGTTCTTACGTCGCTCGCGTGATTCCGAGAGCGAGGAGAAGCGCGGATCAGAGCGAAGCCGCGGCGGAGGCACGTTTGCTTGCTCGCCGCCAAAAGCTACGCCGCCGGGCGATCCTTTGAGACGCGAGACCGGACGAATTCCCGCATTACGCTCGCGCGGGATTCTCTCCGCGTGCACCTGCACGCGAATCTTTTTATAACGCATTTATAACGTCATTCCCGCACGTACCTGCTACTCGCTTCGGAACTAGATCGCTCTTTACACGGCCACGCGCGCCCTTTATTCCTCCATTTCTCTCTCTCTCTCTCTCTCTCTCTCTCTCTCTCTCTCTCTCTCTCTCTCTCTCTCTCTCTCGCTCTCGCTCTCGCTTCGTCCACAACACCGCTGCGCGGTGCAAATTACGCGTGGAATGCTCGACGCAGCCGCAGCGAGTACGATAAACCACGAGTGTTGTAAGAACCTTCCGAACGGAAATATCAGAGATATCAGTGACGGCAGATTCAATATTATCTTTGCGTCGATACGTCAGTCCCCGTATTATGCTTTGCGAAAAAACACGGGGAGACAATTCCCCCGCGCGAAACTGATCCCAGGGAGGAATGCGCATTCTTCGGAATACACCGCTAAAACGGACGACCGCTGGTCGAGTCAGCAGGTACTCAAGGTGAATCTATTTTCGAGCGCGATTTACCGAGCGATCTCGGTGAAAGCGGAAAAATAGCGAAATTCTCGTCAAAGATTCAGGATTCGCTGATCTCGGTCAGAATCAGCGATGCGGCGTGGAGGAAGCGTCCTGTTCCCTCCAGCCGTTCTCCAACACAACAGTCGAGTTAATAAAATGTGGCATTACTTAATTATGATTATCGAGCGATCGATCGGTTCTGGCTCTCGCTTGCTCTCCGTCTCCTCGCTTCGCCCATCCCCGTTGCTCTCGTCTTCACTTTCGAGCTGTTTGGCTCGAATATTCCTTATAACTGGAATTATCGCACAATTGATGTCTCTCTTTCGAGCGTAGCGAGAATGCCGACGATGCAAGCCGGCGGATTCCCCGAGAAAGTTCGTCCAGGCCGAGCGTGAAAGGGCGACAGTCCTTGCCAAGGACTCGCCGACTTTGGGATTACCTTTGAATCGGGGTGGATAAACAAAAGAGGATGCAGGCTTTATCGGGACACTGCTCGCGCGATATCGCGCTGAGACGCTATTTTAGCCGCACGCGCGTTCCTGCTTCGACTGCCGACGCGTAGTCGCGCGTAAAGAAGCGCGACTGATAAAACTTTCGATCTAATTCGAGGCTTATTTCCTAAACGCGGTCCCCCGCGTTCCCTCGTCCCTCTCGCAGTCGCGACAGCAGGTCGAGAAAGTTATGAGCGTCCGTCCGCGTTATGCCGCGGATTACATCGCGCGCGTAATAAACCGCTTGGAAGCGGGATGAAACAGCTAACAATTTTTTAATGGACTCATTAAATCCGCATTGTTTCTCCACACGTTTAAGGGTACACATATACACACGCATGCTTGCGCGCATGTAACGGGTAACGTAATGTCTTACGCATCAGCGATGCGGCGAGCGTTATGTATACATTTAAATACGTAACGCCTCATTCTTGCCTCGCGCGCCCACAGTGTGCCCTTTCCCTTTTTTTTTTCTTTTTCAAGGGAGGCTAGGGAAATGAAACGAACGGAATGAAATGTCAAATTTCGGCGTTTTCTTTTCCGTGCATAAGCGCGGAATAATGCATGAAGTTTTACGAGAAACGAGAGCGGCCAGCGTCGACGACGACGATAGCGGCAGCGGCGGCGGCGGCGACCGAAGGCCGGAAACAAAATTTCAACGCTGCATCCTTTTCAGCTGAGAATTAATATCGCTTTGCATATTTACATATTCAAGTAACGCCGCGTTCCTTGCCCGAGCAGGTCCAAAGAAAGAATACGTTTGCCAGATGCACTTACTACTCGGCGTTAATGGCTAATGCCGTAATTGCACCTGCAGTGAACTCGCCGCCTTCATGCGCCGCGCGGATCCTAAAACGCTCAAGGACCTCAATTATTCCTGCAGAATTATCCTGCGTTAACATTCTCGGCGAAATTTTAATATCCGCATGTCCGTCGCGTATGTTTCTTACCCGATGCCAAGTTTAGGCCAATTCAACTTGCTTGCGTTATTCCCCAAGTTATCGCGAATGCCAGGCAGTAACGCGACGCTTCTTTTCTTTTTTCTTCTTGTTTATTATTAAATGTGGAATCTTGACGGTTTTCGATACTTCCTTCAACGTACGCATCGGAAAATGCGAAGGATAAGAGAGGAGACACGCAGAATGCAAGAACGTTGCCGCGTGGCTGTTGGAATTAAGATCGCCGCGATGGAGAAGGAGAAAGAGAGAGAAAGAGAGGTGTCGAATGACGCGAAGGAACTTTATCGGAAGGAAAAGCGGTGAATCCTCGAGAGCAGCGTGACGTCGTTAGAAAGGAGCTTTCGTCGCGATAATTCGCGAACAATAGGCGCGCAGCGAAGCGGCACTGCTTTCCAGAGCGCGTAACGCTCAAGTTGTTCCCTTCGTTTTCTTTAAATTCACGAGAAAGCGGAAACGGGAATGGCGTTTGCGAACATTTGCGGAACGTCGATTCTCGGGGAGACGGTCGGGGATCTCGAAGAAGGCCACTTAAGATCCGACCACCCTTCTCCCCCATACAACGGGCGGATACACACATTCTCTCTCTCTCTCTCTCTCTCTCTCTCTCTCTCTCTCTCTCTCTCTTTCTTTCCTTCTCTCTGTCATCTAATAAAATTCCGCCACTTTCCTTCTTCTGAAGGGATCCGCGCCTTCACGCCCGCTGGAGAACGCGAAGAGCGAGATGAAAGGGGAAATTCGCGACACGCGGGGTGAAAGGGGAGAGCGAGCGTGCCGAGGATTCACGGGGGAGAAAACGGGAAAGGAGGTGAATTACAGGATGCGTGCCGTTTCCCCCCGGGGTTTTCTTTGGGGTCTGGCCGCCCTGTGTTTCTCCCCTAATGGCTTCCGCGAGCTCTCGCGGGATGCTGCGTTACACGCGCGTCCCGCCGCGCGAATCCCTGTCTTTGCTGTTCCCGCGCGATTTTCAGGATCGACAAGCGCGTTGGCCCAGATTTGCTCGGAAGGGCTTTTTAACGGATACGGTAAGTGAACCCGCGACTGTCACGGGCGAGAGAATGACGGGAAGCGAAACGCGGTAGCGTCTGGTGAAACGCATCATCGGAAGAGGAAATGAATTCACTGACTGACTGACGTCACTGTCGGAGACGAATAATTGGTTAATTGTCGCGCGGACGGTGAACTTTCCTTCTATCCTCGGCAACTACTTTTATCCCTGTTCTGGACATTAGCGAATCTTTATTTCGCAGAAGCGAATCACTCATCGGGTTTCCTCACGCAGGACATGCGATCGATCGATTTCAGAAATGACGATGACAGGCGTGCGGGTACGGTTTTTCGCATGGGAGAGAAACTAGGATCCACTGCGGCAATCGTCATGGATTTTAACGATATCGTGGAGAATTATTCTTTGATGTTTTCTTTTAAGCAGACCATGGATCCTCGTAAATATGCGACGCAATATATATATATATATATATATATATATATATATATATATATATATATTGCTACCTTTTGAAAGATCTTGTCCTCTTGATCTCTTTTCGCTCGCGAACGGTGAAACGCCACTACAAGTCCTCACAAATATGAATTTAATACGCACGTATGAGGCGTCCTCATCCTTTCTTCTTTCCCTTTCCATTTTTTTCTTTTAAACCGCATCACCCGCAAGAGTGTTGCCTACGTTTGTCCGTCCCCGTCGCTTTCCCGTCTAAATAAACCTCCGTGTTTTATTTCCGAGCTCGTGTTTCTATGCACGCGCGCACTCGGAATAATTAAAAAAATTCGGAGACGACGCTTCGGGAACATTTTTAATTCCGTATCTAAAAATGTAAGGAGCAACGCGGGATAAGGCCGCGGCGGACTGAATGAGTTTAATTCAGTCTTCTAAAGCACTCGGCGCGACGTTACTCAATGCAGGCACCGCGTTGCCTGCACCTATTTGTAGCTGAATAATAGATTTCGGTACGAAGGAGAGAGAAACGCTATCGATGAAAATAAACGAAATCTGTTACAGGCACGCGCGCGCATTCGTCTTCGGCACGAAGGCGAGATCGGCTTTACGTCTTCTCATTCGCGGCGTGAATAACGAGATGACTTCCACCCCTTGCCCTCGCTTCCATCAGACCCAGTCGTCGATCGCGAGCGGAAGAATGAATGTATCGGCCGGCGCGTATTCGTGGAAAATAAAACAGCCGCGATCGCATTTGCAAGCCAAAACGATACAAACCGGTTCCGGCAAATTCGCGGCGGACTCAGCTTTAATGCATTAAACGGATTCGCGTTTCGTTGCTCATTCGGTAGCCGGCGCAATGAAATTCGATTTTCCTGTGCGCGAATGGACGTCGATAAATAATAACCAGATCTCGCGCGACGAATGGAGGAAGGAGACGCACGGTTCTCGCGAGACAAAGGAGGGAGGAAGGGCGTCGAGGTTGCAACCCCGTGGTTACGGGTTCTATCTAGCTTCTCTCTTGGTCTCCCCGCACCATCTTCTCTTCCAGGTGTGGTCCTTTCGCGCGCTACATGGACATCGCGAACTCTCCACGACCGGGAATTTAGATGGCGAATACCGGATACGCCATTATACGCTATGCATATGTACGTATGTACTATACACGCATATATTGCATACATATATATATATATATATATATATACATATATATATATATATATATATATCCGGACGAACTTTACAGTAAACGGGCGATACTCTGAGAAATTTACAGACTGAAAGATATCGCCCGGGCGATATATAGCGCCGCGGAGGCGACGGTGACGGCAGGATGGAGGGGCGAGAAGGGTGCTCCGCCCTTCGGGGCTCTATGTAGAACAGGGAATCGGCGGGGATGGTTGGTCCCACGGGATAAGGAGATGATTTCTGTTCTTAAGAAGGTCCACGAGAGGGTGGCTGAACGCTGAAGCGTCCCAGGGCCTATCCCGTCCCCATCCCTCATCCCCTCCCCGCCCGCCCGCCCGCCATCCTCGCGCCCATCCTCCCGGAGTCGTTTCCTTTCTCGCTGTGCTTCCTTCTCGCTCTGACACTCGTACGCAGCATTCGCACGCGCCGCGCCAGAAGAGAAACACCATAATGCCTGTCCATCTGTCAATCCGCTCTTTCTCTCCCCATTCCACCCTCCTATGTGTATCTTCGATCTTTTGCCTACCGGGGACGATGCCGTCCCGTTTCAAGTGATCCGTAAACGGGAGAGGAGGATTGGGAGACGACCGTGGGCTTTCGTTTAATTCCGAGATTGCGCCACGAGACGCGACGCGAGAGCGAGCGGATCCCGTGAGTTTTTCCTTTCCTCCACGTTTCATTAGAGAGAGAAGACACTCGATAGCCCGGATGGTTCACCCCGCGTAAATTTATCGTCTCGCCCGGGCGGTCTGATCGCGATTAAAGTCGCCATCGCGCAATCGCGCGAAAGTAATAGCGCCGCTCATTTTACTCGAGAAAAGTGCTCGAGGAAATAGCGGCGTCGAGCTGCGTCCGCATTATCGCGGCGCAGATATTACACAGTACGATAAAGATGTAAAGATCGATCTTACAGTGTAATTCATCGCGTGATCGGGCAGCCCGTTGAGACTCGAGTAGCGAATCGGAATCGAGAACAAATCTGCCTGAGACAGACAGAAGAGCAGACAGTCGGCATTTTAAAGGAATTTAGCGATACGAAAACGAGATGCGCGAATGCGGCGAGGGAATAACTAGGATTGTCGTTTGCTCGATAAAAATCAGACAGAGAGAGACATGTCTTAACTTTTTCCGGAAAATTAATTCGAGATGTAATTGTTAAGATGATCAATATTAATCTTTGAAATAATAATTAATAATATTAATATATAATAATAATAGTTCTTTGAAAAGATCATTGCGTTAATGTCGATTGTCATCGCAGCATCGTCAACCGCTATTTGAGCGAGTGGTAAATTGAATATTGCCAGCTACACGGGCGCCTTTCGTGCCGTTGCAAAAATATTCGACTGAATAGGGCGAGTTCACATTTGCGTACGCACGCGTCGAGCGCTGCTGGATCGATATCTCGTTCATTTTACAGGCGGAAAATTGTCGAATGGACAATTTTCCGGACGAAATTCGGCAAACTCCCGCCCTCGTTGCACATCTTCCCCATCGGAAGCGAGCACTCGTACTGACCAGCAACTTTTCCTCCATTACAGAAATCCTGGAGGAAGGATTCAACTGATACGCGTCTAAGCCGAGGATCCTAGAAACTGTGTGACCGGCCGGTCAGAGGGTCGACTAGAAACAGTACCTCTCTCTCCTTGTTCGCAAAGAGGATCAAGGAGCCTTATCGTGCTCGCTGCCTAGTTCCTCGCTGCGGAGGAAAAGGCATCAGAGAAAGAAAGGAACGCAGGGAGACAAGAAGACAGAGAAAGAGAGAGAGAGAGAGAGAGAGAGAGAGAGAGAGAGAGAGAGAGAAACAGGGGAAGAGGCAGAAGTAGACGAATAATAGGAGAGACGGGAAACTCGAAGGCAGTCGGGCAGGAGATAAGTAACCCGGAGATGTCGGCGAGCGCGAGCGGGAAGATGGAATCCCGGGCGAGACGTTCCAAGATCTCGTGATTGGTGTCAGCGGCTGGCCGAGGAGATAAGGTCGAGCGAGGACGCGAGGACCGTGCGAAGCGATGGAGACGAGGACGAACGGTTCGTTCGTCAGGTCGGTCCTGCGGAACCTCCCGTTGACCTCCCGCGGGCACCGGCACGCGGACGAGCCACCCGGATCGGCCGCCAGTGGCATCGCTGATGCCGTCTTGGCGAGCGTGCAGGATGAGAGGATTGTGGGCGGCTTCCTGGACGTCCCGACGAACGACAGCGGCGTCGAGGAGCCCGAATCGAGTTGGTTCGACGACTCGACGACGAACGCCGCCGTCTCGACGCTGTCGGACGCCGCCTCCTCCTCCGTCTCGTACTCGAGCACTCCGAGCGCGGACAATTACACGTCCGGCATCTCGGATCTGTTCGTCTTCGAGGACCTGAGTGACTACATCAACCGGCTCAACTATAGCGTCTTCGTGAACCTCACGGCCTACTACGACGACGGGGCGCTGAACCTCAGCAGCGTGAACTGCACGTCGTCGATAGTCGCCGGGGCTGATAGTGTTAGGCCATCCGAGTGCGGTACGACCGGTGGTGTCGAGAAGCCGAGTGCGAACAGCTGGTGGGCTCTGATACTCGTGATCGTGCCGTGTCTCACGTTGTTCGGTAACGTGCTCGTCATCCTAGCGGTGGTGAGAGAGCGGGCGCTGCAGACGGTCACCAACTACTTCATCGTCAGCCTGGCGGTCGCCGATCTGCTGGTGGCGGTGCTGGTGATGCCGTTCGCGGTGTACGTACTGGTGAGTAAACTCTCGTTTGCGAGATCATCTTCATCGCGTTGCAGGTCGATATCAGTCTTCTAACGACGAACGATGGTAGATCGCGATCGAACGTCCCCGCTCGTCGACGTATCTCGTCGACGTAACTGACGGCGTTTCGCGGAAAGAGGAATTTATTACTGGATGTAACGTTAAAGAGCAGTTACATCTAATTAGTAAATTGATGCTGATCAGCGCGCCGCTAGGAAATATCACCTCTGCTGATTATCGTGCTCCAATTCCGCGGCAACACGAGTTACAGAGATATACGGCGCACGTGTGTCCATTTATATTGTTTATCTGACGCACGCATCGCCGGGGAATTTTTTTTTTTTTCGAAGAACGCGCACTTTTTCACAGTTAATTACAAGATGCTCGGATATAGGCTCTCCCTTCGCTCGCGACGCCCGTATTTCACGTCGATCGGCGCACGCGTCAGCACAGCGGCAATTTCAGATTACCGGCGGTTTGCAAATAAGTCGAAAACTCCGAGGGTGGGAATCTCGCATCGATCGGGCGCGTGTTTAGCTACTAATCAAACGCTACATGCATCGTTCAGCCGTGTGCTCGATTAACGGTGGCACTTTCGCGGTGTACAGTCGGCATAGAAAGACGAGCCCACAAGCGAAATCGGTCTCGACCAATGCCCGATTAACGCACAGGTAACACCAGCCATTTACACCGTTATCAACGGTGGTTCTCTTCATGCGGAGAACAAAACGGATCCTCGAGCGCATGCGCGCTCTTTTCGCAGAGATCCTCGGAGAAAGAGATTAATCGGATGAGGCAGCACCGAGTCTGCAAGTTTGCGCTCGGTGACTCGACAATGCGCGCGCATATTAGAATACGGAGCGCGCGCACGCACCAATAGATTCTGCCGCTTTGCAATTGCGAGGCTATTTTGGCATTCCTAAGGGGACAGGGTGACTATTCATAAGACGAGCGTCAAACAACGCGGGGACGGTTTTGTCCGGGGCAAAACCGCAGCCGTGCGACCATTGCCGCTGCGTCCGCCCCGCTAAATCGAATGAAAACAGGATTAATTAATTAAAGCCATTTGAGTAATTCCGCGGATGACTTTTAGCAGTGGTGCTCTCCGTTATCCGGAGGGATACGTGAGGCGAACGCGACTGCTCCGTATTCTAATTTGTATTCGCGACCATCCGACCGCCATTGTGAAACGTCAACATTGCGCCGGCAAGTATTAATTGTACAAATTAATTTCTTGCTCTTGCTTCTTGTAAAGTTCGAAATTTACTGAACCAGCAATGACTTGCTGGATAAGCTCGAGTCCGAGTTCCTTTTCTGTTTGAATTGAGTTTTGATTCGGCAGATGTCGCGGTATCTCGTCTTTAAATTTTTAAGAGCCGTTCTCTCGGTCTTTAAGGTTAAAGAGCCCTCCGCGAAACCTCTTACATCAATTTTTGCACTGTAGTCACTGTATCCACACCAAGACAAATCACTGCAGCGGCGTTGCTTTTTAGCTGAAGCGCGAGAAGAATGCAGTGCCGAATATGCTCCTTATCAGAGGCCATCATATTTACATCTGTTTTTTCGAGCTTATGTTACCCGCTCCACTAGTTTATCCAGTGAAAGTGGAAGATGCCGTTACTTGAAAATCATGAAAGGAATCGAAATTCTTTTTATGGTGTTCCAATTTTAAATAGCGGCTAGAAAGGTTTTCAAGAGCGACTAAAAGAAAAGCAAAAAGTTAATTTGTATATATCTCGAAGACTTCCCGCTTTTGCGAACGGTCGTATCGACGAAAATATTATCGGCAAAGCTCGCACGCGCGTAATTACTAAAAATACGGCTGATTGATGCCGAGATCGTTGCGCGCGAAAATAAAATGACCAGTTGTCACCCGAATAACGCGCGAGAAAAGATTGCTTAACTGCGCATGCGCTTTCGTTTAATATCACGGTAACGGGACAGGGGTGAGGTGAATTGTTTCAGAAAATTATTTTGGAAATCATTCCGACGGATCAAGTTCTGCGAGTTAATCGAGATTTGATTCTCGCCGATTGATTTCATGCGTGCAGATTAATCGACGTATCGTTACGTTATGAGAATGCAAATGGGAAACTCAAATATTTAGATTCGCGCGCGCGGCGGGTCGACTGCGAAAAAGAAAAAGAAAAAAGAAAAAAAGAAAATATTCCAAGAGCCCTATACGTCGTATGTATGTACATATATCTCGCGGAATGGAATTTCAGTCACGTAAAGACCGAGACATCGCCGGTCGCGTGAAGATAACGCAAAATACCCGATAACGCAAAAAGGGCGGCGGAGAGGGAGGAGGGTAAAATGAGGGAAAAGGAGTTATTTATAATGATCGAGGCGTTGAGTACAAGAGCCACATAACGCCGCTCATATTGACCGTTAATTTACCGAGCAGATGCTCATGCACCTTAATCGCGCTTAATCGCGCCGCGGCGATGTTCTCAAAGCGCTACGATCACGAGAAAACTGGACACTGTTTGCCGTGTTATGCCGTATGTCCATCCGTCCGGCCGTCCTTGCTGAAACATCGTAGAGCTATCATTAATTTTGTCGCTTCTACTCGATTTCTCGTTATACTTTTAATAGCACAATTAGCGAACTGAAAGCGTTAATTAGCGTGCACGACGGAAACGAGCGAGATGGATATAGGTGCACGAAGATAACAATAAAGGTAGAAACCGGAATGGTAAACAGAAACACAGATGAAATACGAAAAATTTAAATCTAGAACAGTGAAATTAAACGAAATAAAAGATAAATAAAAGATGACGCTTGATGATTACAAAATCAGTTTGAGAAGAGAGTAACTGCAAATCAGAAGCAAAGAGAGAGACAGAGAGAAACGCAATATGATTAAGTGTTCAAACAGCCGCCAGAAACGATATACAACGCAGAGGAGCTCCGGTCTCTACTTTAAATCGTCACTAATCAGACGAATACAAAATTAATTATAATAATAAGAGTTCGAGTCGCAAATTGGACAAGTTTTCAGCTTGACGAAATCAGCTTGACGTAATGAGATTCAGCACGAGGAACGAATAATCCAGCGCGAACTGACGGATTTAATACGAGCGTAATATAAACAAAGTGTATTACCAATTAAAGTTCCTATTCCGTTTAATCGAAATTCCACGAGCAAACCGAAAACCTAAAATCTTTAGCGAGTATTGCGTTATTATCGAGCGTAAATGTACGCGAAACATATTCCCGAAATGATCGTTTCAAGCTTTAAGATTCCGCTTGCCTTGTAATCGCGAACAAACGACAAACATCATCAATTATTAGTCCCAGATTCGATCACGAGGTCGCAACGGCGAAACGCCGCGTTAATCGGGACCGATCTTGACGAAAATATCCACTCAGAATTACGATCGTTTGCTTACTGCGCACGTTCCGCTCGGATTGTATCGGCAGCGTCTACGCGCGATTTCAAACTCGTCGATCAAAGACCCCGAGTCTTTATACGGATACGTTAATGGACAGAAGGAATGGGACGGGCGCGGGGGAGTCGCAGTTTCCCAGCAGGATGGAAAAAGTTGTCGCGAAACAGCGAGTTCGAAAATGTCGCGCGAATCCGATCCGCTTCACGGCGGTTCCAGTTTCGACGCTGGTTTCGCGAATCGGACGCGCGGCAGGGGAGAGCGATCGCTTAATTTAGTCCGCGTTCGTAATTCCGCGCGCGAACGTCGATGCAGTTTTCGCGCGTGATGTGTATTGCCGACGAAGACAGATTGTGAAAAAATCCGATGGTGAGATTTGTTTCCAGCCGTTCCAGCGGAAATTGGCGCGGATTGCGCCGCGTGTCGGCCTCCGCGAAATTGTCCGATCAATCGCGACTTACCAAATGATCTCGGTATAATGCCTCCGATTAAACAGATCGTATCCGATCGGATCGGCTGGGAGTAATCGCAGCGAATAGCGAGCAGTCCTCCGTGCATTGCGTGCGCTGGATTTTTACGATATTTCGTAATCGAGGGCGCAGGATCGGCATGCTCGCTCGCTCCGGGATTGATCCGGAGTTGATGCACGAACTACGCGATCGCGGCATGCGCGCTAGTCGGATGCTGAGTGCGAGAAAGTTCGCGGCTGCGCGATCGATAAACTTCTAATCGTCGGCGGGAACGTGTCCGCAGCGCGACTGTACGGCTTTCCATTAATTCAGCAATGGACGCGCGCGCTAGAGAGAGAGAGAGAGAGAGAGAGAGAGAGAGAGAGAGAGAGAGAGAGAGAGAGAGAGAGAGGAAGGAAGGAAGACAGGGGGTATAGAGAGGATTTCCCGTTTTAATTGCACCTTAAATAACCCCATCTCCCCCGCTCGCATCCTTGACATGCCGCTGGCGACCAGCGCGCTGCTCCAGATTACATCGGTATGATAAAATCGAGATGCATCTCCGCCTAAGTGCAAACACGGCGGTACGTGCCGGGATCGTCCTTCGGCCGCTTAAACGGTCGTTCCGGAGTTTCACATTAAACGATTTACTATCGCGATGCGCACGCGCGCGCTAGCGCGTACATACACGTATACACACGTACACGTACGTGTGTGCGCGCGGCGCGCGATGAAAGCGTCGCCGCGTCGGGTCAGAGCACTTTACGCTCCACGCCGCTGCGCTTTAGTGCGACGGGGCCGTCATCCTTCCTTTAACGATAAGTGAAAAATGACTGCTCTCGGCTGCGCTTGCGGCGTGGATTCCGCCGGCCACGTCCGCGCGCGCGGACGGAATCCGCGTGTTTTCGGCTAAGGCCGAGAGTCGAGAGCGACGATGCCGCTGCGCTCGAACGGCCTTCTCTTGACACGAACACGTCTCTTCCTCCGGAAGAAGATTAAACGTCTTATCCGGAAGGATAAGGGTTTTACGAAGGGGGGAGGGGATCTCGGGTTCATGAGGAAAAAGAGGAGGCAAGGAATGGGGGAGAGGGGGTAGGGAGAGTACAGAGGTAAAGCATTCTGAATTCGCCGTTATAAGAACTCGATGTTTCTCGTTGTTTCGAATAAGCGAGAGAGAAACGGAGAAGGAACAGTTAATTCTAGCAGAAGTTCTTCAAGAGCGATTAAATTCTTTATTGTAATTTCAGATGCGTCTTCGGGCTCCTTCATGCCGTCGTCTTACATCTCGTTGCGTACCGGGATCGCATTCCGTGGCGCATTTCAATGTCAACGGATCCCTCGAGTCTACGACTCGCTATAAACAACGAACTCCCGCAGCTACGCAAAACGCGTCACGTTTTCTAATAGTTCTTAGTGGTCTCTCCTTCCTCCCGCTGATCTCCCTCGCCGGGCCGGTATTACTTCTTTAGGACTTTCGCCGCGACTAATCACACATCTTTTCCCGCGGGAAAGCGAGAAGCCATCGCCGGGCATTTCCAGCCGATCGTGTCGGAGCCGGCGCGAGATTGGCGGAATCGATTGATGCATCCCCATCAACGCGACACCTCATTTTTGTCTCTGATCCGATTTCATAACGCTACCGTTGCGCTTTTACGATCGCCGCCTGTCGTTCCTTCCTCTTTCCTCCCGGATGTCGCAACAGCCTCGTTAGAGCGCGGAGGCTGCGCAAATTGCGCGGTTCCGTCACGGCGATGGTAAGAGAGGCTTCCACGCACGGAAACGGAAATGGAGGTCTGTTAGACGATATCTCGCTCGCGCAAGGGGAACTTGCATCGCGTACGCAAATCGCCGGCATCGCCGATGCACATTTACGTATCAACGCGAGACAGTTTTGCGCTCATTATCGCGCTCGCGCGTGAAATCGCGAGCGGAATTCGAGCGTTTCCCCTTGCTTTGAGACTTTACTACCCGGCGAAGGAAGTCAAAACCTGTCAGAACTGTTTCTCGTCATTGTGAGATCATTCTGGGATCGTCGGCCCTCTCTCAAGTCTACGATAACGACAGCTTTCACGTCAGAATTACGTTAACCGTATCATCATAATTATACATGTACTTTTTACATGAGAGATTTAAGGCGATCGTAATCGCGTCCACCGAAGCGTTTTTCATCTCGGTTTTCCCGTTTTGATAATCTGCCTGCATCGCGGCTTGAGCGGATCCGTTTTATTAATCTGGCGTTTTACGTTAGCGAAGACTCGCGGAATAATAACCCACGCGTCTGTTACGTCGCGTTTCCATTGCACGAGTATCCGCTAACCCTTCTCACGTGGCGGAGCGGAAGGAAGGCTCGGATTAAGGCGTGATTTGCAGGTGCGATTACTTACGAGAAAGACCAGCGGAAATCCGATATCACTTCATTACTATTGCACCGTTCGAGGTGAAACAAGACATTTGCATTCTCTCGAGTAATCCGCTTCTTAAGTTAAATCTTTTTCTGTAGGATCGGCCTCTTCCGCGGTAAAGCTAAGAGTCTCGAATTAAGCGTGTTATCTCGATGCCTCGGTCGTCGTTTCGAAATTCCATAATTCTGTTATATCTATAGTTAAACCCTCCTCTTATCAGGCATGCGCGTGTGAATTCTTCCTTCCTTTTACTTTCGTTTGAAAACATTATTTCCAATTAGGACATTCTCATCCCTCTGGTGGATTTAAAATATCGAGTATTCAAGACGTATCGAAAAGCTCTAATCATCGAATCGTTAATTATGCATTACGATAACGATGCGAGAATTCCCCCCGAATAAACGCGCACGCCTGCTTTCAAATGCTTTCTGCTTCCATTAGAGATTTAATTATATCGAATCCCCCAGTGAAATCCTCCCCAGTGCTCGAAGAAGCAACACGTTCGCCGCTGTCGAAAGCAAAGTACAACGAGAATGACTTCGCGCGCGTTAGCTACGTCATTATCGCGTTGCTCGCCCCATCAGCGCATCCGAGAGGGAGGGAGGGAGGGAGGGAGGAGAGAATATCGCCGAGCGATGTCGATCGAGGCGGGGCAGAAGGGGGGAGACGGGGGGCTGGGAGGGGGGCGGAGGGCGGAGGGGAGTACCGCGTCGCAATATTGCAATTTCGGCGAAGCACGTGCGTGCTACCCCTATCGAGGGGGTTAACGGGAGGGAAGGGGAGGGGGAGGAGAGGAGAGAGAGGGAGGGAGGGAGAGCACGAGCGAGGGAGGCACCTCTGGAGGGTTTTATCGAGGGGCGCTGGCGTGACCGCGAGTAATTTCGAGCGACGTCTCTCCCCCCCCCCCCCCGGTTCACTACCTGAGGATCGCGGCTGGCGATCCATACCTTTACGTACTCGGCCCTTAAGCAGCGGCTGTCTCGCCGTTGGCTGAAACAGCACGGTAGATCAAGCCGGGGCAAGGTCTATGTTAATAACGCAGATCGCTTCATCGCATGCATGCTTATTATTTAGCCGTGCCGCGTTTCGATTCGTGCGCCGGCCGCGTGCACACACACACGCGCGCGCGCGCCCGCTAACACCGCCGCGAGCATTAATATTCATGCTCGCCGCACGTAATGGTCACTTTTCTCCTGAAAATAGGCCCTCCTCCTCCTCCCCCCCACCCGTCCCGACCGGGAATGCCGGAAGAACGCTCGTCCTTGACGGGGGTGGCGGTTTGATTGTCTCCTCCTCCTGCTGGAGGTTGACCTTGACTCCTGCCCTCGTAACGACACACACGAATCAATCCGTCGATGCGACTGGATCCGGATCTCTCTCTCTCTCTCTCTCTCTCTCTCTCTCTCTCTCTCTCTCTCTCTCTCTTTTGTTCTGCAGACGTAGCGAAGATTGATGTGCACCACTTACGCCCGAAATTGGGAAGGAAACAACTCTCCGTGAGAGGCACGGTGGTCCGTTATTTCGCAGAGGGAATTGGTCGTTCTGTTTTCCTGTTGTTCGGCGAATCATGTTGGGCGAGCGCAGCAGTGGATCAGTTCGATGCGGAATGATAGTAACGAGTGATAGACTAATCGTCTGACTGATGACGGCGATCGGCAACACGCGCGTCATTAACTTGCCAACGGTGTCCTTTCTTGTCCGTTAGCATGTCTCTCTGATTGTTGCAACGAAAGTTCCTAGGTCACGTCGCGAAAATTGGCGAAATCGCCTTTTGCCTGACACGCACATGTAATTCGCCGCTTAAACACGTGACACGTGAAGATCGAGGGACGGACGATCGCGCTCGTTTAGATTTAAACGCAGATCGTCGCGGATTAATTGCAGCTTCGCTACAACTCGCGCGCTTGCAGGGTGATCAATACCGAGCAGGGCGTTCTGGTCCTAATGACTCACATTCTTATGTTCCACTCTTCATCCGCTATTCTAAAGTCGCCACCCAGACTGCGGTGTATTTATTTATGAATTTCTAAGAGACGCGATTCCGGTCGATAAGACGCAGGTCAGGCCGGAATAATCAATTGCCTGTATAGGTCATATATTACTGATAATATATGACGGAATAATCATAATAAGCTCTTGACACGCCACGCTACACACGAGAGGCACCATGCCTCTTTCACAAGGCACAAGCCTCTGCCGATAGTCCTCTCTCTCTCTCTCTCTTTGTCTCTTTCTCTTGCTTTCTTTCACTTTTTTTCGGCAACGAGCGGATAATTCACTCGTCGACGCGTGTAATACTGCTCAAGATGTGCGACAATTCGAGCGAGGGACACCGATGTGTCCCTTGCGTAAGGAACAGCCCTACCAAAAAGGGTCACTCGCATGAGCGAGAGCATACGATTCAGCCGAGGCTCTCGGGATGAATTAGACTTCTACGAGCGATCCCGCTAGCCAACTCGGGATGTGCAGCTTCGCGATTGTAATGGACCACTCTCGCCGGCGCTACTTTCAATGAGATCCTCGAAAGCGGAAAGCGCGCGATCCGATGCTCGGAGACCCGCTTGACTCGGATGAGACGTTCGGGGAGATTTAAGGCGGACAGAAATCCTCCGGTAAGCTTTGGATTTTCGTCAAAGGCAGCTTACACTTATAAATAACTCACCGCGAGAACGTGTTTTCGTAAGATAGCGCGACTCAAGTCAGCGATCGATCCGCCGCTCGTCACGCGAGACCGAAAAATGAGGGGCGGAGGGACGGCTTTGCTCCCGCTAGTCGTCGGGTTTAACAAAAATATGAAGAACTGATCCGATCGCAGTAGATTGCGGCCGACATTAGCTTAGATCGTCGCTGATTATGCGCGGGCGTCAAAGCGACCTTAATTAGCGGCGTTTAAATGCCGTTTCAGGTCGCATATATTAATACCAAAATGGATCGCGTGACAGCTTCGATTAGTTACCCTTACTTGTCATCAAAGCCCCATTAATCTCGACGCTTACGATGAAATGAGCCCGCCGAGTAAACCCACGACGGCGCTACCAATCCGAGCGAGACGACGGAGTGAACTTGCGATCAAGTTCAAGATCCTCGTTCGCGCGTGATGAGTTACGACGCCCGATGGCAAGAATCCAACTCAAATGAACGGAAATGGATAATTTATTCTAGCGATTTGCTAGTGCCCGATAATAGCACCCCGATAATAGCAGTGCTATTCCAATTGAAATACATTTACACGAGAATAATGTTATGCACAATTGGCTATAACATTTCTGATAAATATTTAATTATACTCTCGCACAGCTTGCGTTCGGGTGCGATTAAATTTATTCCATTTGGGATAAATTATTTATCCAGGGTAGTCTTAAAGGGTTGCCTTCAGCGGCGCGTCACTTGGCACCAATACTTTAACTTACTCGTACTTTACTTCTGGAAAAAAAGTGGGATAAGTTAAATTGAAGTTAAACTTAACCGCGAGCGGAAAAACTCACCCCTCCTCTCTCTCTCTCTCTCTCTCTCTCGCTCTCTTTCTTCTATTTCTTTCTCTTTCTCTCTTTTCCTCTTCCTCGCGAAACTCTCAATCCGAATTCAATCCGCATCGCGATGGTGTTTCGGACATTGCCGCAAATAATGTCGTCCGCCGTCGTCGCTTCTCTCTCTCCCTCTCTCTCTCTCTCTCTCTCTCTCTCTCTCTCTCTCTCTCTCTCTCTCTCTCTCTCTCTCTCTCTCTCTCTCTCTCTCTCTCTCTCTCTCTCTCTCTCTCTCTCTCTCTCTCTCTCTCTCTCTCGCACGGCAAGTCGTCGATAAATCACGGCTACTTGTCGAGGCTCCCGGACGTAAGTAACAAAATCGCGGAGTGAACGTGCGGCATAAAATTCATTCGGGACGAATCTCGGAACGGGGGCGCCTCACCGCGAGCGGGAAAGTCGCGTGAAAGAAAGGGGTGCCGCGGGATGGGGCGGCCCTTTCATGCGGCCATAAATCAGCGCGCATGTGTGGTGCGATCCGACGCCGGTGGGTGCGATAGGAACGACGACGAAACCCTCGACGTCGTCCGCACAATCTGTGCAGCGCCGTCGAGCCGGTCGCGTCTGCCCCTTTTACCCCATTTCCTTCGTTTTCACCCGCGGCACCCACGATCCCCGTGGTGGCATCTTGCGCTTTATAATGATGGAGATACGTCCGCGCCCCGACGTCGCACGTACCCGTCATAATTCTCAGCGGAGAGAGGTGAGAATCCTCCCTCTTTCTCTCTCTCTCTCTCTCCCTCCAGTCAGCCAGTCGTGCTCTTTGGATCGCGCTGTTCACGTTCCTTGCTCGCGCCGTCAAGGGCGGTAATGGTTTTCTCAACGTAGGAAAGCCTCTGGCCTCTGAAAATGTCGAAGAAGATTAAAAGGAAGGAGGGAAGAGGCTGTAACGAGCGAGCGCGACGTTCGTGTGAGACGGCTAATCGCTTCAAATGAATAATCACGTGGAATGATCGTTCCTGCTGAATCTTGGTATTCTCAGTAACGTAACCGCGTGTCTCGCGGTCTCTCCTTTCTCCCTTTCTTCCCCGCGACGCGATTTCCGAGGAGGATTGAGGGGCAGGAACAAGTGCGCACAAACGGCACGATCAGATCTGAAAATAATCGTTTCGCATGATCACTCGCATTTCGATCTCCCGTCTTTTGACTTTCTCGCAGATCTGCATCGGGAAATGCAGAGAGATCAAATAATTATCCGAGCATCGAAGTCCGCTGCTTCTTCGGACTTTGCGTTGCTTCCTTTGCGCCTCGAGGGAAACGCCGAAGAGGGAGAAAAAGATATTCGACGCGTCGCGCTTCCCCAACATTTTTTTTTCCTCCCGTGCGAAAATTCCTCCATTCAGTTCAGCTTGGAGGAAATCCGTTTCCGAGGAGATCCCGCGCGCAAGAGGAGGAAGAGAAACAGTACGCGCTGTGCGTGCCGAAAGCTTGCATTGTCGCTTAAATCGCATCCACGATGAGGCGTAAATGCGGCAATCCGCTCGAGCATGAAACTCGTACAAGCGTTGTTATTCGCGCGTATCCTTCCGTTGGTTTAAACCGCGACCGTGCGATGTGTATAAAAACAAATACCGTTGCCGAAATTGCTCCTCGCCCCCTGTGTGAGGACTGCTATCCCCGCGCGCTCTCGCTCGTCGCTCCGTCTCGCTCTCGCAGCCGCGGACCGGCATTTGCTCCGCTTGCGGGCGCGCGTGTGTACGTGAGCGCGTTACACGCGGGCTATCGACGAATTCCGGTTATGGATGCAATTCCTGAGGCCGGCAGCGGATTTGAGACTAACTGGAATTTCGCCTGGCCCTGGCTATAATTGGCCGCGCAGGATTTTCTGATTGGTTAAGTGGGAGACACGCGTTGCGGAATACGCGTTCGAGTAGCGTTCGCGCAACGCTTGCGGATAATGATCGGTTTTGCGCGGCGATTACGCGAATGCTGCCGGCGTGGATTCTAGCTCCTCCCTCCCTTCTTCTCCCTCTCTCTCTCTCTCTCTCTCTCTCCCCTTCCCTCTCCCTCTCCTTCTTCCTTTCTATCTATCTTCCTATCCATCTCTATCTCTATCTCTCTTTCTCTTTCTCTCTGTTTCATCATCTGCGCGTGTTGCGCATTTAATGCGAGATCGAGGACCGCCCGGTTAATCGATGCTGCGGATAATAATTCCATCTTCGCGCATAAGGTTCCGCTGCGGAGATAACCTATATCGCGCCGCATTTTGTCGCGATTCATCTCGCGCGCTCGCGTTTTGCCGCGTGCAGGCATCATCGAACGCGAATCAGGGAACGCGAATGTATCCTGAAAATTGCCCACGACGAGGGTTTGCATTGGCATTGAAGGTCCATTGATGTTGACACGTGCATTTATCGCCATGACTGACGTCATCAGTATGGCAGATTTGCGATGAATATCGCGTTAAAAGGCACGTGAATAACATTATAAAGCGCAGTGTTGCGCTCCTTATGCTCGCAAGATCACGATTATCTCATTAAAATAGTGAAACGAACGAAAAACGACCAAACCTTGCATTTGTATAAGCAACTTGATACTTCTTGTTTTATTTATTTAAAGTTACGTGAACTGTTGACGTATGTTACGGTCAATCATAATAATATTACAATAACAATTGACGCGAATGAAAGATAATGAAAGTTAAATTATCATTTGACGACGCACGCGTTGAAAAAGATCTACAATATTCATCTGTTATTTCAGCATCGATTGGATTCCCTTATTTGCACCCCTTTTTCCATCCCGTCCCTATCCACTTTCTGCTAATGGATTCATTTCCACGGTTACATAATGCACTCTTACATAATGTAACACGTGCGAGAGAGAGAGAGAGAGAGAGAGAGAGAGAGAGAGGGTGTGCGCGCGACGAAAGATAATTGTCAACTCGCGATGTTCCCCGGGCGATATCTACCCCTTCGAGTGACGGGGCGATGCTAATCATTCAAGCGCGCTAAACCGACCATGCAGATCCCTTAATTTCCTGCCAACGGGCGTAATTGTCCTTAGCGATAACAAGCGTAATTTCGGCGCGAGTCGGATGAGCGTATTCATCCGGTCGGGAAACCTAACCTAGACTCAGCCCAACTTGCAATCCTCGGATGCTTATTGTTCCGTCGCCACGTTAGGGTAGCTAACATCTAGCAACCCTCTCGACTCTCGCGCGTTCTGCTGCTAATTTGTCAAGCACACGCTCAATTAGGTTGATCGTTTTTACTTTTGCTAGCTCGCCGAGCTCGCAATTATCTTATTCCAACGATTAATGCGTTTAATTATCATTCATGGCTTTACGTATATATTGCGTTCATTTTATATTAAGAGCTCTCGCGCTCGTCTCTGATATCGTTGTATTAGATGTACAAATTAATTTCTTGCTCTCCCGTCCAGAATTCATTTCTTAAAGTACAAGAAAGATTTTCCATAAAATAGTCGACATCATTTTCGACGGCCTTGAACCATTTCTCGGGTAGAGGCTCGATCGACGAAAAGCCATCGACGCTCGAAATCAAAAGCAAGAGATTAATTTGTACAGCTAATGCGATACGTTTCTACGTATATATCGATAGATATATCGATCATGACATATAACGATGAACGAATGGCGCGTGATAGGAAAACGCGTTATTAAAATTTGGCTCTTACGGCGACGTTCCGGGCAAGAGCTCAGCCCGACGACGGAGTATCTCGGTTAGATCCTCCATTTTATTTATGTCAACGCCATGATCCTTAAAAGGCACGTCGCTCACCTCTCTCGCTTTCCACTCGATGCGGCCGAGACTCGCGTCATAACCTGCAAACGCTCTTGCGTCGTTTAGACGATGCGCATTTTGCGTTTGCACTTGGCTGGCGAGTGATGGATGTCCATCGCTTGCTCTCCGCATACAGTGTGGATTTTCAGATATCCGCGTCGTGATATCTTCAAGAGAAACTTGAGCATTCGACGTTGATAGATTGATCATTTACGCGATTGAATTGCAGAATAGATTCGAGAATTATTACTGGTAACGAGTCGCTCGTTACACGCAGAATTAAGCGACAGATTTGAGAGTTCCAGAAGCACGAACGGTTTTCATATTCAACGGAGCGCACCTTGGAAGTCCCGCTGAAAATACCGGAATCCACTTCAATTTATATTTACATACGCTTCGATATTGTCGAAAAATGTATGGCGAGCGTCACGTGCGCACACTATCGCTCGCCAAATCATATCGAATATTGTCGCGCACGTTCGATATGCGGATTAGCACGAGGCGGATATTTCATAAAAAGCGACATTTCGTACGTGTCGCGCGCAAGCGACATTGATCCGATAGTTATATCGAGCCGTAATAAAAAAGGACCAGGCACCGGCGCGGGTATGCAGCACCGCGGCGGTGCAGTGCAGGTATTAGTATTAGTCAAGTTCACGAAGCCGAATGGAATGCATCCTGGAAAATGAAAGCCCCCCCGGGCCACAGCGTGGCGCAATGCAGTAAGATCTCAGGCGCGTCGATGAAGACTAATAAAAACAGCAGGCGAGCTCTCGGCTCTGGAGGAACGAGCGGCTTTCGCCGTAGAAAAACAATTTGAATTTTTCATTCAGCATAGGACAGCAACGGAGCGAAGAATGGAATAATAGAACGCGGGACATGCGCGCGCGAGAGAGCGATGGCAAATCGATGACGAATCATCGATGATTACCGACATGTAATGCGACGTGCCAAGATTAATTTTGCAAAGATCAATCGATATGGCCGCGTCATCGAGCCATCGCGGCGACCTTTGCGAAATCGATCAGGGCGTCGGAAATATCGGCTTTCCGAATTAATCAATCGCTCGTTCCGCGGTTAGGATTCGCTTGTTTCGAAACGCCATCGAAACGCGTGAAACCGTATCGCTTTTGGAGTAACGCTCTGCGCTCTTGCTTGCGGGTTTGATGCACGACTTGCAATACCTTACAAGTTTGTTCGCCGAACGAAGCGATGGGACTCGCATGATAGTTGCATCAAGATGTAATGAGACCAGGGATGCGCCTCGTCGCGCATCCGGAATTCCTTTTATGCAAAAAGAGGTCGAAGGACCGCGCAAGGATGCGTGTAAGGGGCGGGGACGGAGGGCGTAAAATTTGGCGTAAGAGTCACGAGCGAGCCGTGAGCGGGCGCTCTCCGGAATGGTAAATTAAGTCGACCGTCTGAATGATCGATCTCGCCCCTCGCATTTCGATAGCCACTGGCGAAATCGACGGTCAATAAAATCCTCGTCCGCGCAGAATCGCGGGTCTCGCGCATCCCCGCGCACCCCTCTCCGATCGAACTTCACGACGGATCTTCGGAATGCAAGCGCGGCGGCAATTGCGTTCATCCATGCAAATATCCGCAGGGATATTCCATCTTCCTTCGATAACTCTCGCTTCTCTTTCGCCTATATTATATGCAAAGAACAATCCTTCTGTCGTTTCACGCGTGACGCATGAAGACTTCAAGATGAACGCTTCGGAAGGACGAGAAAACACGCCGGTTTTGAATCTTTTCCTTCGAACGACGGAAAGCGGGAACCCACACAAACGCGTAAACATTCACAACACATACGTGCACCTGATGCTTTTATACGCCGCATGGACGCGCGTACATTTCGCACGAGCTGTCTTTTCTCTCTCTCTCTCTCTCTCTCTCTCTCTCTCTCTCTCTCTCTCTCTCTCTCTCTCTCTCTCTCTCTCTCGTGCATACACATCTCGATTCCACCTCGCCCGCACTAATTGACCAGTATCGAGGAGAGAAAACCGATCGGGCGCGCGCGCATTCGTTATTAGCCCTTCTTTAATCAAGGGATGTGTCGGCACGTGCGGTACCGCGAATAAGATTAACGCTCCTCGAGATCGCGCTTTTCCCGAGCCAGCCTGTCCGAAAAAGAATATCCTTCTCCATTGCTAGTCGTTAGCATCGACGAAATAACTAACTGCCCCGCGATATAACTCTCTTCTATTCTCTCTCCCTCTCTCTCTCTCTCTCTCTCTCTCTCTGTTCATATTACACTGTTAAACTAATCCGTGTATCTTTGTTCGCGATCGGTGCTCGGTGTTGTAACGCGATTGTCCGTGATCACGGTTCATGAGATCTGATCGACTTCCGGCTAACTCGGCTAATCCGCGTTACAGCGTGCCTTTTCTCAAATTGCAAACGACATTGCAAACGTGACAAAGCTTCGAATAGTCGCGGTATGATCCTTCTATATGAAGCTTCTCGATGGAGGCGCAGATCTTTTTTTCTCTCTTGGATTAATACTTTTAGGTTCTCCTTGACATCGCGGATCTTCGCGAGAGGCGCGATAATTCGGGCAAGGCGTTTCTCGTTTAATTCTCACGTGCTTATCTGTTACTCGATATTACATAACGTTCCGCGAACTGCGGCCAGTTCAGCAGGACCGCGCTTTTCGCGATATGATTATCGCAAGATAATCTTGCAAGACGGTCTAATGACGCCGCGATCGCACCCGGTGCATTCTTCTTTTCTTCACTTCTTCTTCCTCGCCCTCCCCCTTTCTCCCCTTTCTTCTTTCTCGCGCGAAAGAAGCACCGCGAGACTCGCGAGCGCTCGGTTAGCTAAGGCTTCTCACGCGGTTTTGCAAAATTAAAGCGCTTTATTCAAATCGAATGCGCGGCGGGGGAGGGGGGAGGGGTCCCGAAAAGAAAGTTGAGACTCGAGGGACGGGGGAAGGGATAGGAAGTAGGTCACGACCGGATCTCCAGCTGAGATATTTTTGTTCGCGCTATTATGGGGGAGGGTAATGGGGGTGGGAGAGGGAGAATACAGAAACATTTGTCCCGACGCGTCGATCATCTCTTTTCATTGACGAAGCGGCCGGAGCGCGACAGCTGGATGCGACAGAGGAGGCGGGTGGAGGGGGGAGAGAGGTGGAGCGCGCCCGGGGACGGGAGAGTTATAATTTCTCGTAAAAACTTGTCCATCGTATTTAGGATCAAGACGCTGCCGACTTGCGGATTAATGCGCATTATTCAGTGGTCGACTTGATTATTCATGCCGAACTGCTGCCTCCTCCCTCCTGCGCTGCCTTCCAGCAATGGCCTGAAGAATCCAAGAAGAATTAACGTATGAGCTCATCTGCGATGCGGCTTCTTGATTTTTCTTGGTCTACATGTCTTATTGGGCTCTGATATTCTGTATTCTTGCTGTGATATTCTGCGGTCAGGATGTTCGGATTGTGAGACATCACGCAGAGATTTATTAATTAAAATGTGTTCTTATCCAGATTGTATCGCGTGTCTCACAGGATGCAATATGAAATGATTGAGAAGACGAGAATCATAATAAATACGGGAACTTTAATCATTAGCGAGGCACAGGTTGTTCAAATGTTATTACAATTTTTTCCGAGATACTCGGTATTCCATCGAAATTCAGTGTCGGTTTCATCATTCAGGAATCGAGAAATCAAAGAGAGCGTAACATCGTTTTACGAGTGATCTCGCAAATTTTACATGCATTTCACGCGCGCTGCCCAAGATCACGCGACGTACTAATTGTATTAAAGAATCTAAATTATTTAATGCTTTTAATTTCAATGCGATTATATCGGGATATCCTTTATCCGAGAAGTGGCTTTGATATTTTTGATTGACACAAAGGAATGCGATTTAACTTGCGTTCCAATAAAGCCTTGCTTCTCTTGCATCGGACGAGATTTCTCGCAATGAGGCTCCCGATTCTCTTACTTTTCATAAACGTGAACGAATGTGGCTGCTATGAAACTAAACTATTATGAAACTAAAAAGAGAGGTTTTTCAGGCGTACAATCGTTGTCGCTCGTGTTTAATGGCGCTATTAAGTTATACATGAAACAGACGAGAGGAAAAGCGAGAGAGAGAGAGAGAGAGAGAAGCGACAAAAGGGGCTCGTAATTTGCCATGACGCTGCTAATACGAAGCTTCGTGGGATTTACGTTAAGAACGTGTTACCGCGTATGCGAAATCGCGTGCGACGTCCCTTCCGTCATAAATTAATGAATTAAAAATTAATTCAATGGAACATTTGCGAAGGATACGGCGAGAGAAAGCAGCGAGCTGAAACTTTCGATTGAGCAACGCGTTCCATTAGCGATGACACGAGCGATGGAAAGCTTCAGTGAAGGCTTTATCGCTCGCGATAGGATTTCGATCTGTAATTTCGCGTAGCTTACACTCCTTGTGTATCGCTGCACGATGACGCGGATATCCGCTCGCCGCTGTGAAAAGGGTGACAGAGACAAAGCGCGAAATGACGTCGGATGCGCGCGGAATCACGCTTCTTCGACGAATCGCGTTAATCGTCGTCTATTCTCATTCCACCGCAAGCTGGTATCCTGATCTGTCGTCGAGAAGGCGACATGTGCCCGTGAATAGCGTGAATCATAGATGATTGAATTACAAAATGTCGAATCCGCGAGTCTCGCGAGTCAAGCACCGCGCCGCAGTTTCGCACGAGCGCGTTTGCAAAGGGATCCATCGCGCGCGTCTTCTGCTGCTGCGAGATGAATGATAAGGTCACACTTGTCCCTTTCGATCGCTCGCTCGATCGCGTAAGCGCCATAATCGTTAAATCAAACGATACAGCGGTGACGTTCGAGTCGGCTCGCGCGCGGTCACAAGTGAGCGCCCAGAGGATAATCCCATCGTTCACCCTCGCCCGCCTCCTTCATCCCTTCTCGCAACCCCTCTCGCCGTCTCGAGGCCGGACTCGCGCGGGCTCCGCGCGCGCTTGATGGAGAAGCACTCCTCGACGCTGATGCAATTTTTGATGATTGATTTTTATCAGAACGTACGAATCGAGCCCCGCGCACGTGGATCGTTGCGTTTTGACCGCAGATCGCTTAATCTGCAAGGCGGATCGCTCGGCGGAGCCGAAGGACCAGCAAGCATCTGGAATTTATCTCGCGCGCGACGCGACGCGTTGAACGCGTTTCGCGGATTCTCATTTCTCGCATGGCAGCTTTCATTCCTGGCGTTAATGGCGAACATTTACAGCGACGGCTGTGAATTGCGTATGGCATTGTCGCAGAATGCGATTACGGGCTGAGATGGGACGCGAATGGTGGGATAGATCCCATAGATACGGGATGGATATAGAAATTTTCATTGCTCTTAGAATATAATTAAAACGCATAATGTATATTTATATGTATCTGTGTGCGTGTTGCATACATATATATATATCCTCTCGCAACGGTGCGTGCAAGCGGATGTCACGCTCGCAAACGGTTGACGCATCGCGTGAAATTGGATCGCGTTAAAAAGCGATGCGCCGCAAATGCGCTTGCACAGGGGTGGGGAGCGATTTTTCCTCCCTTCTCCTCCTCCTTCAACTTCAATGGAACAACTGTCTCGCTGTCTCGCGCGATTCTGCGCGATTAACACGATTTCCGTCGAGCTTGCAGGTCGTTCTTCGCTTTATCCTCGGCTTCGGATTCGCGCCGGTACACGCGGACGTCGGTAGCTCGTTAAATGTGATCCCGGATCGCATTTAGCCGACTAATCAAACCCTCGATTACGTATCGAGCCCGCTTAGATCCCGCGCAAGGCCACGCCGCTCGATCTAAATGGACCGCATGGTGCGTCGTCTGCCATTTCGGCACCCCGCACCCTTCTCATCTCGGCGGCCGGAAGGATGAATAATAAGAGAGACCTCGCGCGCGTTGAAATCGTAAAATCGCATGCACGTGCTCGATGTAAAAGTAAGCAGCGTTCTCTCTCTCTCTCTTTTTTCTTCATATTTTGTCAGGAATAGGAAAAAGGGGAAAGCTGAGAGAGAAAATAATGAATATACGGTAGAGATGGAATTAAGGGTTCGAGAGAATCCTTTCACTGCGCACTCTTTCTACTCCTGAATCACAGGAGTAGAATTTTTTTCCTTCGTACATCTCATGCGGATTCGAAATATCGATTTAACACGATGCGCTCATGTATTATTAAAGGATTCGCGTAACAATCGTACAGCGATACGAATCGTACAGCCAACAGCGGTAGTGCCTGCCGCGATTTTTTCTTCTTAAAATCTTTCCTCGATTACGTAACAATATATATATATATATATATATATATATATATATATATATATATATATATATTGTTACGTAATCACACACACGGACACACGCGCAATGTAATACCTCGACGCTGCGTATTCACGTCACGCGAGATTTCCGACGATCGATATGCGGACGATTCTCTAGAAACATAATTTTAGACACGGCGCGTGCGCGTGTATTCGAACGCATTCCCGCAACGGCGGGATTTTTATTTCAAGACCGATATATCTCTGGCTCATGAAGCCGAACACAGATCGATATCGGTTTTCAAGCATCGAGCGAACAAGACGCGTAAACGAACGCGTGCGTCTTGGCCGGATGAACCGGTTGCGGGGGATGAACGCAGACATCCTCGGCCATGGCGAGTTCCCGCGTTGCTGCACGGAACCGGCGCGCTCTCGAAGAGGAATTCCAATCCGTGACGGAAAAACTCCATACGCGCACAAACGCCCGGTAGGCTTCTCCGCTCGCCCTCCTCCCCTGGGAGAACTTCCGCCCTTCCTGCCGGCAAACCGCGCCGATCCCTCCCGTTCTCCCCCCGTGACAACCGCTATGGAAATGAACGGCTTCGAGAAAGTATCTCAGTGTGAACGTATATAACGGCCTGATGTATCGCCGTTATCGCGAGATCTGGCTCGATTCCCGGTTATCTCCGAATATAGTTACCGCGGGGCGCGCCGCAATAAACCTCGTCGCGACATGTGAGAAGGGAGAGAGAAGAGAGAGAGAGAGAGAGAGACAGGCTTTCGAGAAGTCTGGCGCATCCGGAACCGGCGCGTTCCTGCTTTTTACATTTGCGCGAAACGCGAGCGAAACGCGAATCGCGGCGCGTGGAAAGATCGCGGGCGCTTTGTCGGCGGCAGCGCCGACAATTCCGTCGATGCTCCGTGTGTCGTGTCGTGCCGCGTTCGCGAGACTGGCGCGGAGCATAATTGAATTTTATGAACGCCGCCTCGCACGGGCTTGCATCGTCGCGGAACGGCCGCGCAACGAAATTGCAACTTTCCAAGATACCGCTAGCAGCGGTGCATCCGCAGCCAGTCACTCACCGTCCCGATGCTGCTGGAGTCTCACGGAGTAATTTCGTGAGACGAGTCACGCTAATCGGTGCCCTCGCTCAGCCGGGCTTCAGCCGCGCGAGTTAGGCGGTCGGGACTCCAAGTTTGACAAATTAACGATGAGTCCCGCGCCCGGAACTCGCCTCTGTCAGACTTCGCGACCTAGCGACTCGCTCACGAGATTACGCTAACGACGTTCGGACGAACAAACAGCTCCCCGGAAGCTCCTCGGCGATCTGCGCGAAAATGTCGCGATTGTTATCTAGCGGCTGCAAAATTGCGTTTAGTACAATGCTCGGAGACAGTGCCGTCCGATCTCGAAAGCAAGTTTCAGGGAAATCGCATCAAGAGTCGCGTAAAGTGACGTCTGAAACGGGGAAACGTAAGCGGGTCTTTCCGTGTGTAGAGAGAGAGAGAGAGAGAGAGAGAGAGAGAGAGAGAGAGAGAGAGAGAGAGAGAGAGAGAGAGAGAGAGAGAGAGAGAGAGAGATCAAAAGGGAGTTCCGGGATTCTGCATGTTGTTTAGAATTGCCATAAAGATGAAATTGCCGCAAAATGAAATTCTTATCGCGCACAGTGATGCATAAACGATCGCGGAGATGCGTTGCGAGCTGCACTTTCCGTGATTCCGAGACCTGCGGAAGATGAACGCGATATCGGAAAGCGCTAATATTTACAGGTTCTCGATGTTCCTGTACCGCCATGTCGAGAGTAAAGCTTCTTCCACGCATGCGCGCGGGATTAGATTTTTTAAGGGCTTAGAACCCGCGCACGTGGTCCAATAACACGCGCAATATACTTCGTCTTGGTTAACGCGTCGCGTTAACTGCAGCGACGAATTTCCTTCTCCGAACACTCTCGCTTTGACCGTCTCGAGAACTTTAACCTTCTGCCCGAAAAGGCACAGAAGAGACGGAAATAAATAGCAAGCTTAAATTTTAACAATTCTCCGGCGACGATGGATGGAAGAGGCTGAAACACGCGCGGAGAGTTACGCGCATCAACATCGGCGCGAATCCGGCTCGCGGATATATCGAGTCTCTTTCGTCTGATCTGTCCGTTTTCCGCGGTGAATATCAAGCAATAACGGATGCGTAATTAGCCGAGCGGCGATTTTCATCCGACTTATCTCTCTCTCTCTCTCTCTCTCTCTCTCTCTCTCTCTCTCTCTCTCTTGCTCTCTTTCTCTCGCTGTTGCGACACGGTGATACCGGAGCTCTTGAAACGCGGCGAGCAGAACGAGCCGGGAATTGGGTCGGCCAATGAAAACAGGAATAAGGAATTTGTCTTTTCTCGCGAATCCCTGGAACATCTCTGAAACGCTGCGCTCCTCTTCGCAGTCGGCATGAATGTTGGATCACGGTATCCGGCGGTCACAATCATCGTTCACGGAAAAAAATAAGCTTCGCCGGCGCCTCGAGGTAGCTTCGCGGAACGTTATTATTTCATGTCTCGCGCTTCGTGAAACACGTTCGACCTGTTCGACATGTTTCTGTCTTTGATGATTGCCGATACCGCGCATTGCGCTTACTCGATACATGGACATCGGTACCTCCTGAACACTCGAATTCGAGGCTAAAGGGCTGCATGAGGGATACAAGAGTGAGATGTCCGGCGAAAGCAACAATCGAAAATCGAGCTGTAATTGCAGGCGAGAATCGCTAGACTCGAGAGAGAAGATCTCAGTAACTCTTGGTAGCCGCCTGCGGTAACTTGAAATCTGATAACATTGCAATTACGAGGGAGTACTCGCTCGCCTTGCGTCCGCGTCGGGGAAGAAGATGAACGGAGAAGAGCAGAAAGCAGAGAAACAGAGAGAGAGAGAGAGAGAGAGAGAGAGAGAGAGAGAGAGAGAGAGGGGGAGAAAAAGAGCGCGCAACAGAGATTAAATCCGTGAAATGCAGGCAACGCGGCGACGTTTCTGACCAGAGAGAGAGAGAGAGAGAGAGAGCTCACAGAAGGTGCAGAAGCAAGCCCCGAGGACCGCATCAAGCTCGCGGCAGGATCAAAGGACTCGGAAATCACGTGGCGGCCTTGTCGATGGCACCGACTGAAATGGGAAAATCGCGAGGAAAACGTTTCTTCCGACACAGCACGGTGCATCTTAGCGGACGTCAGAAAAAGAGGAAAGGATGGAAAAGGGAAACGCGCGCGCGTTCCTCTCTCTCTCTCTCTCTCTCTCTCTCTCTCTCTCTCTCTCTCTCTCGGCGAATCGACCTCGTTCTTACGCGCGTTCCTAAGTGGCGGAAAGTTAGTTCCTCGTTATGGAATTGAATTCCTCGGTCCGTGATCGCTCTTATACGGAAACTCCTCGATATAAGCGAACGTACGGCAGCAGCGGCGACGGCGCCGAAGAGCGTCAGGAGGAAAAGCGAAAGAGAACAGCGAGAGCAGGTCGCGCCTGACGTAAGGCATGTCGCGGCGGCGATATCGAGCGCGGTCGTCTCTCTTTTCGTTAAAGCGATATCGAAGAATATCGAGATAAACTTGTTGTTGCCGAGCAATTCGCGCGTCGATGAATTTGCGGCTGCCAGTCTTCCGCGACGGCTCTTTTTATGCTTCGTATCGTGTTACCGGTCACATCTCGTAGCGTTCAATTTAGCCGCGTAATATGGTTTTATTGCATCTCGCTTGTCATATGTAGCGAAAGCTACATTTCACTGGGCGATTCGGCGATTACTGGAGTCTCGCTGAGAAGTTCGTCTCAGCGCCAGAACGAAACTTCGATCTGCCATCTCGAGCGGGTAACGGAAGAAGAAGCTGCGGAACTCGAGTATCCGCGAGTGCTCGAGTTAAGTCTGTATACATCGAGTATAACGTGGACTTGACTGCGGCGAAGGAAACGAGACTGAATTTTGCATCGGCCAAGCCAAGCAAGCATCCAGGATGTAACTCGGCTCATAATTCATAACTCGAAAATCACGCGTTAGACGTGCGACACGAGCTTTAATTCTGTCCCCGACGAGTTTCAACGGCAGAAATCTCGATATCAATCTCGATTTTAAATAACTTTCTAAAGAACAATGAGACACGAAAGAGCGGAGGGACCGATAATGTTTTTGTTCCGATTCTAATTATAATAAATTTGCGCGGACGTATACGCTGCATATATTTTTACATATTCGGGAACATCAAAAATTCTTCCAGTATTATTAGACATTAAAATGGCCGCGTTGATATCGAAATGTCCAATACGTCACACGTGCAATTAATAAAGTCCAATCGAACTGTTAGATTAAATATCGGAAAGATTCAAATAGAAGGTTATACGAGCAGAATCGCAGTCTATAAACGCATGCATGATTTGATTCTCTAATATTTACCTGATTTTCATACGGCGATCTCTCGCTGACGCAATAGCACTCTACACTGTAGAATATCGAGCCGAGCGTGTCGTGGTGAAAAAGAAAAAAGGAAAAAGAAAAAGAAAAGAGGAAGGAGAAAAGGAAAAAAGAAAAAAGGAAAAAGAGAAAAGAATGTAACGTGTCGCGTCGGTGCATTTAATTTTGCCACACTAGAATATAAAATACCCTTTTTTCCACACGTTTAATACATCCCGCGTCCCTTTTCCTCTTCAAGTTACCACGGCGATTCCGTAAGGTCAATCGCGAGTCGAACACTCGAACGAAGCCGCGAGATCGAGCGAGCCTTCGAGCGCACAGTTCGACATCGAGATCGCGAACGATCTGAGATGGAAAACGCAGCCGCCACTCGTCCATGCAACTCCGATCAAACCAAGCTGAGAGTTTCAATAACAATCCGGAACGAAAAATCTCGCGGCAATGTCCGGCGAGCGGTTATGCACATTCGGATTGTATTTTTCTGCCGGCTATACCGGCGGGCCCGCTCTGGCCGTTCGTTAATCCGGCCGGTGTGCAAATTGATACGTAAGCGTTACGGATACGCGGCGCAGCGTATCGGAAAACGAGCGATAAGTGCGACGGTTGGTTGACAGAGGAGGCGAAACGTGAAATTAGCTGTGCCGACGATGCACGTTTCGGCTGGCGCACTTTGACCCAGTTCGCGGCGGGAACGATGCGCATCGGCTTGTCATTATCGCAGTCCGAAGAACGGCCGAAATATCCTATGGGGACACTCGTCGGGAAAATTCAGCCGATACCAATACCGGTATCTCCAGGCGGGTCGAATGAAACGATCCCACCTGGAATCATGGCACTCTCTCTCTCTCTCTCTCTCTGAGGGCGAATATCTGCACGCGAATCATCTGCGTCGCCGTGCAAGTATCGACAGTTTCGACAAGCGTCCCGTTACGTCATAGCGTCGAATCAAACTTGGCGACCGTCGACGAAGCAGGAAACGTTCACCATGATCGCAACCCACGCACGCATCTACGCGTGTGTCTGTAAAGTCGACAGACTTGTGACGGGATCCTGGATCGCTTGATGATGGATGAGATCATTCGGAGGTCATCGGAGTTTCGCTGGAATTTATTAGTCGCATCCTTGCTCAATGGCAAGCGTACAAAGCAGCAAAGATGTATCGCACATCTCGATATCAACGCGGCTTGATGTCTAATAACGCCGGAATAATGTTGGATATTTTCGAGTATAAAGGTACACGCAGTGCACGCGTTTGTGCAGATTCATGAAAATTAGATTGGGATAAAAATATTACGCTTGCTTCCTCCGCTCTTTCAAGTCCCATTGTTCCGGAAAGATTACTTAAAATTGAGATTGATCGAGCTCTCGAAGAGATCTGGATCTCGTCATTCGATGAAAGGGATCTGAGCTTTTCGCGCTGGAACTTTGATGATCTGCGCGTGAACGACCCCTCTAAACTTACGTGATTTACATCTGTATAACATGAAATATCCGTGTATCTCTTGTACGTATCGCAAAGCACGTCTTCAGCGCGATTCCGCGCGAGAACGAGGAACAAAGTGCGCCATCCCTCAGCCGCGACTCAAGAGAGTCGCTTATAAACGCGAGGAATCCATCATTTCCCGATTGAATGTTTTCCCCAGATTTACGAGGCCGTAAGATACACGCGTCCCGATTTCTTGTTCACACGGAGTGAACCTCACCTGCTAGCTCATATAACATACGAGACCAGAGGCATCCCCTATAGCTCACGTAATATGCTTCGAATTTCAAACGGCCTCTCGTTTGTCAGATTCGCGATGTTCAGCAACGCCTCAGCGGCTATTCGCTTAACGCGTCGCGCGCGCGTAACGCGCGCAATGCGCGGCATTATGCGATTCTTTCTTAACGGATACCTCGATACCAAGTTTCCAAGTTCTCGCATCCTGCAAAAACACGGCCCCGCTCTCGGACAAATCGCTTTAGCCCGCTTTAGCCCGAGTACCCGAACCCGCTACGGGAATGCCGGTCTTCTCCCCCTCCCCGCTGAGGGAAGGTTGAGCTGCCGATTGAGAGTCTTCGTGTGGAATCGAGACAATATCCTTCGTAAAAATATGCGCCCCACTTTCAAACTGCTATTTGCCCTTTTTGCTTTCTCTCCCACCCTCCCCCGATCCTTCGACCGCGAACAGTCGAAATTCTCGTTTCTGCTTCTTTCCCTGTCCCTCCCTCCCCCTGTTCAAGTATCAGAGCGAGACCCTCGACGATCCGGCAGTTTCGATTTAACGACGCGCCGTAAGAACGCGACAATCCGAGGTAATCTCGCATCGCTTGGTCGAAAGGAGAGCCCACGATATCGAAACTGTAACACCCCATTGTCGCGAGGAAACATAAGGCGCGGCTTGCGTGACCGTCAAACTCTATGGCGATTCCACGGAAACGGCGCCGCGCGAGCCACAGCGGCCGCTTTGCGGCGCGGCGTGATCAAGCGTTTGTCCATCGACAGTGCCGCCGAGCTATCGACAGATCGACGCGAGGCGGCATGGCGGGGCAAGATCGGTTCGCGGCAAGCACGCGAGATAGATATCGCAAGATTGAATTGCTTGCAAAAAGAACAAACGACACGTTTCTTTCCGCGTTTGCCGCGCCAGAGCGCGGGCGAGAGACTCGGCCGCTCGCGCACTTTGAACCCCTGCGAACCGCATCGCATCCCCGTGGCGCGTATGTAACAACAGATAAGATAACAACATTCGTTCCGCCAAGAGCCAAAGCATTTTGAGCGCCCTTCAACGTTATTCAGCGCGCCGATCGCGTAACGTGATCGTCCGAATTTCGAGCGAGCGCGAAACGCGCGAAACGCGCGCGAGTAACGCGAGAGAGGCGCGGTGCGAAGCTCGCATCCGCTTCAGTTTTTTCGCCACCATTTGGCGCGATTCGGCGAGTGATGAATCGCCGGCGCGGGAGGGGCGAGGAACGCTCGGCAAATGTTCGACGATCGACGTAACTCCGCACAACAGAATTTCGATCATTGCGGCTTTATCGGATGGAAAAATCGCGTTGTGCTTTGGCCCGATGGATTTAACGGAACGCGCTCCGCGGCCAATTCGTTTCCATTTAGCCGAATGTAAACGTTTCGCTCGCGTTTATCTTATTTTATACGGGAACGCGCGCGCACGCGCCCTTTATCGAAACGAGTCTCGATGCGAGTTAAATACGATCGAGTATCGACTCGCGCAGGATGCGGATGAGAATCATCCGACTCGTTGTGATTCCGATTTCGAATTCATTGCGTGCGATTATTCGCGCGCATGATGATTTCCGTTTCTTCCTGTCATCGCATTCGCGATTTTCCCAACGAGCGTTATTATCGGCATATAATGAGCATATAACGGTCACGTTAACGAACGATAATAATAACGATAATCTTCGATTACATTAAATAGCCATCTCGCGGATAACGAGATATTTTCGTTTTATTTTAACGAGATATCAATCTCGTCATTAATCATGATTCGCTTGTCTGGTTTTAAATTCTTTTCACCAAAATGATCTGGCAATAGAGAAAGAGAGAGAGAGAGAGAGAGAAAGGCCTTTGCTTAATGACAAATAGCGTTAATACAAATCCGCCGTCCTGCCTTTCGAGATAAGCTCGCGCGTTTAGACGGAGGCTGCGTTTGCTCGTCGCGTTTCCCTCCTTAATTTCGGCCTGAGTGATGAATGGAGACCTAAATAGAGAACCGAGATAGAGAGAGAAAGAGAGAGAGAGAGTGTGTGTGTCCATGATTCAGGGAACTTCTGACCCTCAAAGGACAAAGGGCGCGCGTTACGAGCGACGGCTTAAGCTAACAGCCGCGCAAGTGCTCTCCCGACTCGATCATCGCGTTCGATCGCGCTTATTGCGGCCGATACTGCGCGCAATAATAATAAATTGGAAGTCTGTCGGATTACGCTCTCGTCTCGGTCATTTCGCGGCCAAAATCGCCGAGCATTCGCTCGGCATCATTTCCGATAACTGCACCGATAATCGAGTTCGCGTCAATCGTGTACGAAACAAGCAAAGTACAATGTAACGGTAAACGTAATCAATACAATACGAAGTAACAATAAGAAACTAACCCCAATAAATCCCAGCCTAATAAAATTCTAATAAATCTTGGTCTTAAAATTATTAATAACATTGATACTACAAATATAGTGAATTAGAACATTAGAACATAGAACATAATATTAGAACATAACGTGATCGTGAAGTAAAATCAGCCGAATAACAGATCGCGTAAGATAACGAAATCGCTCGATCGCGGATTACTCGAGAAGCGATCGTTCCTTTCGATCTCGATCGATCGAAAGTCGCAATCGACGATGTGGAAGCAGTCATAGCTGTTTGCAGCCGGCAAGTTGAAGACGGCATTTGAGTTGACTCTTTGTAAGAATCGCTCTTTGAAGCTAAAGCAGTCATTACATAAGCACAACAATTACTAAATAAATATTTCATCTCTCATATATAATTATAAATCCAATAATAATTAATAATCCTACATTTGCAACTCGATTTGATAGTACAGTTGCCATGAATTATAAGATGTATGACTTTGATAATAAATTACCAAGCAATAAGATACTAATCGTGATAAATGTAGTAGAAAGGGATTATCGGTGGCGGCATGTATCAAAAGCCTGTAATCAAAGAAGCCGACGCGCACGTGCGTGTGCTGGACGCGTCGCGTCCAGATAAAGACAACCGCGGAAAAAACTGTTGACATTCGGAAGCTCACGGGACGATTCATCCAGCGATTGGCCGACGATTCTGAAATAGTACCATTTTTGGATATATAAAGAGGGCAGCAAAGACATAACAGAGTGTGAGTGAGTATGAGAGTAATTGAGAGTGGCAGTTGTTGGGCCAGTAGTCGGGTAATTGTTGTTCACGCGCCTTCGATGATTCGCGCAACACTGTTTATATATTTATTTATTGCCGGTTCGAGAGAGTGTGTTCAAGGATGAGAATCATTAGAAAACAAAACAACTCCCTTTAATCGTCAAACAACTTAACAGTCACGATATCTGGTTAGCTTTATCTAAATAACAAATGTACGTTGCTTCTGGCTTCTCGCAAGAAGCCACAGGGTTTTTTCGCCGCTTGGTAACTGCCGAGCGATAGCGATCCTTTTTTGTTTCGGCAAAGGTTGCGACCTGATCCCTTGGCTTTGTGACTCATATTCGATATATGCTTGTTTACATCGAGAACATTCCAAACCAAGGACAACGCATCCTAAAAATCCTTAACAATTGTAGAGTTGTGAACGGCGAAGTCTGTGGCGTCAGCTAGCCTATCGAGAGATGTTACATCTTTGCGAAGAAGAATAAAGAGTTTCTTTACTTATTGTTCTATCAATCCGAGGCGTCCAAGACTCATCATACTTAACAATTCCATCCTGATAGAAATATCCTACATAAATCCCATTCAAATTCAGATCCTGATTAAGCTAAGATTTGAGATCATCAGTAACAGTGGAAACAATAAATAGTAATTAAAAATAAAAATCGGACAATAAACTTGTCCTATTTATATATTCTATATAAAATAAGAACGACGGACGCTTATTTCTCGAATGATTCCGGAATCACGCGGACTTACGTGTGGGATTACTCATCGCGAAAACTACCGCGTGTGGCGATCCGAAAATCGGCGCCATCGCGAAAGAATCCCCGCGCAAGCAGGATCAATGATATTGATCTAATCAGGGACGTCCCGGGGTCATGGATGCAATCGAGAAGTCGTTGCCATTGAGATTCGAAAGGGTTCCTCGAGATTGCCTCTCGGAAAGTAGTCGAGAATCGTTTTACGGCGGGACAGTGATACACGCGTCCTGGAATCCTTCCCGGATGTGTCATATCGCCGGTTTATCACGCGGACCGGCGTTTTCCGTTGTCGCGGCACATTCTATCGCGGAGCGCGTTCGTCGAAAGTTGAAAGCGCTAAAAATTGCACCGACGATCAAGATCGATCGACGATCGAACATCGATGGCAACGGCGAATGGCGAGAAAGTTCGCGAGCATCGCACGTTGAGTAATAAAATAATAAACGATGAAAATGTATGGATAAGTGCATCAATGAGATTCCACTTTAAAGAATAACTTTACTCGATCGATTGAGCAGAAAGAGAGACGCGTGTGACATCGAAGACAGGGAGATGGCGAGGGGGCGAGCGAGCAGAGGATGAAGCTATCCGCCGATCTGCGATCTGCGTTCGCCGATATAAGCTATGTTCCCCAGCCGCGACGTATCAATCCCCCTTGGCGGCTGTAAAACTGTAATCTGGACTTAATCAATCATCAATCCGTGCTGCAAGCCGAGCCCGAGGAAATGAACTTGCCAGATCGCAGATTCCGCGAGGAACAAATGCCCCAGGGGAGCATCGATCGGGGGCATTCTCGCCTCAATCTGAATTCCCGCCTTTGGCGCGACTGCTGATACATTTAAATGGAAGAATAAAGCAGCCGCGCTGCCGCGGGTCCTCGCTCATGCTCGATTCGCTATCGCGAATTATCATGCACGTTATTATCAGGTACGCGGCACGAAGATGTGAACGAATTTTATTCGCACGGCGATGCGATGATATCGCGCATGCACGTATCGCTCTAACGTAATTATATCGTGATTAATAATATCGTGAGCGATTGTGCTGCTGTGATCAATACAACGTGATTGATAGCACAACGGATGCGATCAGCTGCCGTGAATGATGTTTAATCGATTTTATCGCAAGCGCACATGCAGTTTTCATACACGACCGAAAGAGACGGCGGAAAGCAAGATAATATTGATACGTGCGCGAGTACCGCTTACCGAAGCATGAGGCGATATCGCGAAAGAGAGACGTGAGAATACGCGAGTCGACGAGTCCGCGAGGTAAAGACGTGGGATAATAATCGGGATTGGAAAATGGATCAATCGGGACTCGGATCGGCCGCGACTCTGCGAGAGGCACGTACTCCGCGTTCACGTTCTGGAGGCGGAGAGAATCGCTTATGTTTCATAAATCCCGCCGTGCCCGGCCCCATCGCAGGAGGGTTCTTCGAGAAAACTTGGAGATTGCGAGGGGGAGTGCAAGAGCGAGGGTTGTGCGGATTCCGCACGGCGGAATCGCTCGCTATCGCTCTTAGGGCTCGGTTGGCCCCTCCGCTCGCGCCGATGTCTAACCGATACGTTTGATTAAGCTGATTAGAACGCAGCCGGAAATGAGAGTCACGAGAATGCCGGGAGATCCGATTAACGGCGCCTCCGCGAAAACGCGCCGGCGAATAACGAGGCGCGAAAAAACGCGATTTTTCGAAAGAGCGATAATACGATAAACATAAAGACATATGATAAATGCACCACAAGAATGCACCAAGTGCTTCTTCAATTTTCCAACTTTCCAAGAAGCTCGTTTCACCCTTTGCCTTGTTCGATCTTCGATCGTGCGATCGCGAATAGAGACGACACATCGATCGAGCGGCGTTCTGGATCCGCAAAGCGGATTGGATCGATTCGCGAATAAAGTGACGATGAACCGAGCGTAGCAGGTCGGTCCATCTTTCATATCGCCGCGGCAATCGATAGCTCTGTCGCATCCCTTCGGCTACCGTCAAAGGCGTGGCGAGAGATCGCGTAAGGGAATGCGGATGCTGTTCCGAGTAATAGCGCGACGCCGCGCGACGCTTGGACCGCCGACGAGCGTGTGTGTACGTTAAGACATAATGACGCTGTAAGTCACGCCGGTAACGAGCGCCTTATGTACATGTGGACACACACACACACAAGCACGCACGTACATACACGTACACGTACACATTGACGTACCGCTACGCCGCACGATATCGCATAACTGGAATTTCGAGGGTTCCGCGGCGAGATGACGGCCGGCAGCGAGGCGGCGCGAGATAAAATAATGACGCGCGTACTCGCGAAATGCCTCGCAGCGTTTCGCGAGATGCCAGCGACGCGCCAGCGTTAACATGGCAGTTACAAACGACCGACCGCCACGCGGCCCCGGGGTCGCCCGATTAATTATACAGCCGCGCGAGCAAGGCGGCCTGTGTGACAAAGTCACGCCGCTAAATTTGAATTTAAACAAGTGCTTAAGCGCAGTTTTTAGCGACCGGGGCTGTCCCGCATCCCCGAGGGAGCGCCCCCGCTGCGTCTCCCCTCTCTTTCTCCCTCTCTCTCTCTCTTTCTCTCTCTCTCTCTCTCTAATCCCGATTTAATGGCGCTGAGATTCTCGCGAGAGTCGACGCGAATCGAGTTATGATTTGAGGCACCGAATGATAAGTGGCGCGTTGTCGCGCTGTTTCTCCAGAGTTTGTTAAAGGGGGAGAACTTATTTAATTGTATCCCCGCAGAACACGATCGAATATTGATTCTCAACAGCCCTCAGAAGCGTTTCTCCTGGCCGATGCTACTTGCTCGGCGGCGAATTTTTATCCGGACGCCGCGAGGCGTAATTATTCTCTCAGCTTCTCCTCCTCCCTTTCTCTCTCTCTCTCTCTCTTTCGGAGAGCGGATCGCTTTTAGGCGGTGCAATCACCGCCGGCTTTCGTCGGGGAATAATCGCCGGACATCGTTAAGAATCCAAGAGACGAGAGTCTATCTGGCAGCGCCACAGCTTGACTGACGCGTCCTTTGGCATTCCAAAACGATGTCCGCGGAAATCGATACACGAGCGTCTAGTCTTGCGAGCGCCGTCAAAGGCATCGGCGTTTGGAAGGTGAAGCGGAAGCTGTCGTAACTAGCAGGTCAACTACGCTCGGTCCCAGGGATTGTCCACTGTTGAATACGTCCATTGTTTTCTCGCATCGGACGTTAAAAATAGACGGCCGTTCCCGCGTGAATTTCCTCGTTTGCAGGAAGCGCAACGGGCGATGGAAAAGAGGACGAGAGAGAGAGAGAGAGAGAGAGAGAGAGAGAGAGAGAGAGAGAGAGGCAAATAGGAGGCAGCTTCTATATCTCCCCGCCGACTGACTACACCTGTTGATGGACGTTTCGCCTGCAGGATCAAAGGAATTCCGCCGCCGAAATGGATCCTCCCGGGAGGACTTTCAGCCCGGGACTTCTGCGAGCGGCGAAGATCTCTCTCCCCCCCCTCTCTTTTTCAAAGGCCGACCGGCTTACTCGAAAATTCGAGCGACTGAGAAATCTCGTTAGCATCCGGACGCGGGCACGCCTATCAGCGGCGGCGACGACGACGAAATAACATCGCGCGATTTAAATATCAAACGAGACTCGACGGTGTCTCGTCGCGAGCCTCGGAGCGCGAGGCTCTCTGAATTCTCTATCGGATTCGACCGGTAGCTCGTGCACGCCGGAAGTCTCCATTTGCCACGACGGCTACTGAGCAGCTCTAAGTGGATTGCGATGCGCTCCGGAGAACTAAGTCCCCGCCTCGGTCGAGGGAAATAGAACGCGGAGGGCGATCGCAGGCAATCTGCCGCGATTAGCGGTTCTCCCTCTCCCTCGCGCGCGCGCGCGCGCGCGATGCTTCGCGAGGAAAGTCCGGCTTTCGGGAAACCGCGTTCACTCCGCCACAAAGTGACAACCGCGACATCGTCGTCGAAACATTCGAGCAAATCGGAATCTTGCAGATTCGCGGACTTGTGCGCGCTTCTACTATCGCGGTTTTCTCGCGCGATGCTTCGCAGCAGCCGGGTGCCATTCCCCTGGGAGACGAGGGGGAGGGACGAGACCCCTTCGAGGGATCGAGATTGAAAAGGTGCCGCGGCAACGAAATCGGCAAGTGTCGAACAATCGCGACGGACGAGAGGTCAAGTCGAGCGAGACCCGATAAACGGCTTCATTGCCCTCCAAATCACGCCAAACAGAAGGCGCGGAGGAGAGGGGTAAGACGGGGAATCTCGCGTCGATGGGAGCCTTCATCTCAGTCGGCAGTTTTATGTGGACGTTTTATAATACGTCAGATCGACGGGGGAGAACGAGGGCGGAAATTAATAGTAACCAAACGTTACCAGATCGCCCGGCCGCGTATTCTCTCTGATTGATTTCTTCGGCGATTTCCTCGATCGGCTCTTCAGCCCTTCGATGGGACTTTGCGATCGGTCAGCATGGATCACAACTTTATCACGAAGCGAAATTCAGTTTGTTATTTCATGATATAATGTACGATAAATGTTCCTTTGAAAGGAATACACGCCGGTTGATGTGATATTTTTTCTCTTTTTTATGAAACTTATATTTGACATAACGGTAATTAATAACAATAATTAATTCTTTGATCTTTGATGTAACGCGCTTTGATGGCATTTATCGTTATCGATATGAAAATTCTGTGTCAACAAGCGGCGTTAAGGAAGATATTTCGAGAAATGCATGAAATAATTTCTGTGTGTTCAGTTTATTCATAAATATTCGAGTATCATTTCAGATTCGTATTTGAATATCCAACAGCTGCGTAATTAAAAGCGCACGCTAATCGTAATAAGTAATAATCACAATCGGAATAGATTACAAGATGTGAAGCGCATTTGGATGATTTTTGCGCGGTGCAATCGTTAAACGTTTCGCAGCGCTGCTGCTAAGAAAGTTTCCGAAGCAACAATACTCGTAATGCACAATGCGTAAACAATGTTCGCGACAAAGATGGAAGATAGGTTTTAGGGGACTAAACAGGCAATTTATTAATTTCTGTTTATCCCAGCGTGCGGAGCGATAAGATGATCCTTTACGAGCGAGCGAGCGATTCATAATCGGCTGATGATCGCACCTGAAGATCGCCTTCGAGTAGCATCAGCGAAGTGGATGGAGGCGGACTCGCTTTGTCTAATTTGCGCCGTCCGTAATTCCATTAATAGCTCCTTCGGGAACATCGATCAGCCGGAATAATTCCGCGAGATATTAAAATATATCTCGAACGCGGAGGAAAAGCGAGGAATTCCCAATGCCCGCCGCTTCCGCCCCTCTCGCCCCCCCCCCCCCCCCCCCCCCCCCCCCCCCCNCCCCCCCCCCCCCCCCCCCGCCCCGCCTCGAGAAAGCAGTTAAAAGTTCGCCGTCCGAGGGATTTTTCTATATCGAGTCTTACCCGCACTTCAGTAATCAATCGTACTTAGCATCCTCGTCGACCTAAATGGAGCCCGGAATTATAAGCCCGAGCGCAGTCGCACTATTCTGCGTCCGGTTCACCTCCGTCTCTCTCTCTCTCTCTCTCTCTCTATTCGTCTCGCTCGGGCGCACATCTGTCCCTCGCGCGGCAAAGTGGTTTTATCGATGATGGAAAGCTCGACGGCGAAAACACAGACGGTACCCCGAGATCGCGTTCTCGCCGAGAGGAATCGCCTTGCCATCGATCGATGACAAAATCGCATTAGATCGCGCGCCGGGCTTTCCTCCAGAATATTCAATGGAACGGTAATGATCGCGCGCACGCGTATTTCCGGTGTTTAGGAAAGCGCGTCGCGTTTCTCCGCGCTGGATCGCAACCCGCTCGGATGCCGCGAGTGAACGATGGCGATCTTCGCTGACTGATTCACCGCCAAGTGCAAGTTTGCAAGAAACGTCCAAATCTCGCGATGAGATCGCGTAATGCTTCAATCGCGGCCAGATTGATGGAGGACCTGAAGAGCGCGGCTGTCCTTAGCGGCGAGTCTCGCCGCGTGGAATCATCTCGATCGTCTCGGGAGACGGAAATCGCGAATCGCGGACCTCGTTCCGATTGGATCGATGGAAACGAACGACGCCGTCCCGGTATCTTCTGTGCTTGGGTATTTTTTTGCCGGTAACGTTAAAGGAGAAACCAGCGATTCCGGTTGCGCGATCACGCCTAGGAATGCGCCAAGGTGCGCGATTACAAAGCGGAAGCTGAACGTGAGAGCGCAAGTTTTTCGGAGGCAATAAGCTCGCGCAATCGTGAAACTGTGATTTGTGCGAGCATCAGTGCGCTTCCTTAAACAGTTATTGCCTTCGTCTATCGAATAAACTGGAGAAATCTGAGACGGAGGAAGATTCTTCGATCCAGCTTACCGATGTGATACATCGCGCTACGCGCGTGTTTCAGATACACTTCGGCGTTTGAAATTTATTATTTGCCACTTTGCATTATAGCTGAACGATCTGTCGTCATATTTATCCATCATTGTTCATATAAAACTGCAGTCTTGCAGTCCGAAACAATTTTCCAGACATTCCTTCGACCGCGCTAGTGCGCGCTCAAGCACACTGAATGATCTTATCTTTAATCCAATACGCGTAATCGAAACACATTCGAAAAGTACTCGCATAATTTAACATTGCTACAAATTATTTATCCAATTCTTCCAGCGAACTTGAAACAGATAAATAAGAGCGTCAGCTATTTGTGCGATCAGTGATGACAAGCGGCCGAGCCGCAAATGGGACGCCATTTGCGACGAGCGAGACCGTCCTCTTGTTCTTGCTGTCAAACTTATGAAAAGTAGAAGCCGGTACGAGCGCTGGCTCTCGCCGAGATCCTCAGCTCCCGGACAACTCGAGCAGAAACATTGCCGCCATTGCGGGCATGGCGCAACTCTCAGGGTGCATCGTACGTGTCCGCGAATCCGCCGTAGGATCCTCCTTTCCGCATCAGGGCCGCTTAAACGCGGCCGCGTTTCCTCCCGGAGGATGCTTGTTTTTCTATCCCTCCCCTTTCCTCCCCTATTCTTAACCGCGGAATATATCGCCCGCACCGTTGAAACCGCGGCAACCAATAAGAAGAAGTCGGCCGAGCGAAATTTATGGATAGCCGAGCGGCTGCGGAGGATGCATTCCGGAGGAGGAATTCCGCTTACCGCGAATCGTACGCGCGAGCAGAAGCGGGCGAGGGGATAGAGGGCGGAGGGCACACTATTCGCATGCTGTAATCTCGCTTGCTGCTCGGGATTGTTGTTACGTTAGGCAGCGCGATGCCGTAAAAGCACCTGTAAAATTCCCGACGAGACATTTCGGAATGCGCCATAATGCGCCATTCGTATCCAAGATTAAAGGCCGGCGCCGGGTTAACTCCCGCCCTCTCGCCTTTGCGTTTACCGGCCCTCCTTTATCCGTGACCGTTTAAGATGCAGCAAGCTTCAGCGAAAAGTTTTCATCGTCCGCAGATGAATCCGCCGTCTCTCTCCCTCTCTCTCTCTCTCTCTCTCTCTCTCTCTCTCTCTCTCTCTCTCTCTCTGTCCTCTGAAATATATAAAAGTACGCGCGACGTCAAGAGTTCAAAGATAAGGAGAGTCTGAAATAACTGAGCGAGTGCATCATGAGCTCATATCAATCAATTGATCGAATAGAGATGGCTTATAAATGTGACAAATAAATAATGGACGTCCGTAAATGGTGGACCGTTTATCGTCATTGAACGGAATCCAAAGAAGCCAATGAATCCTTATTCGATTTGAATTCAGAATCCAATTGACGAGATGTTACGATACGTATCTTATAGACATGCACATCGTCTACCGCGTTTTTTGTGTTACTCTTGAAAGTAACCACATTGATATTACTATACTTAGTGAGAGGCGTTAAGCGTTTGTTCGCGCGCGATTTCTTCATCCATTTTCCATAAGAAACAGGACAATTACGAATCGAGCAGCGTGATACTTGCAGAGCTGATCGGCATTAATTTCAGACAAACGATTCGCAAACACAGACATGTCAATTACGCATTCTGTTGCATGACACGCGAGCAGCGGCCAATGGCTGATCATACGCTGACTTTATCCACTTGATAATCGAACTTGGACAACACGCGACCAACTGGAGCCGATAGATTCGCGTCCCACGACGGTGATCTTTTCGTTGTTTCATTAACGCCGCATACGCAAAATAATTTATGTAATTGCGATCTCTGTAAGCAACAAATGAATTTTCTATCTCATTCCCCTTCTCGATTCGTCCAAGTTGGCGAATTAGTAGCTTTTCTGTTGGATTCTCTACATAGCTTCTGGACATGTTTACAATGGAACTGCGTGCGTCTGACAAAATTTGTCAAATCTACACGTATCGTTATATTCCTGAATATGCATTTTACAATTACGTGCACATATACAATACATGTTTACAATACACATTGCACATTTGTTATTTTACTTTCATCGTACCTCGTGTCGTTCAATTAATCGTTCTAATCGCAGTATATTTGCGATTATCTGTTACAATCAACGCGATTGTCTTTCTTGATATTATACATTGGTAATCCCGATTTGAAAACTGATCGCTTTCGGTCCGAGAGAGACGAGAAGAAATTTGGTTACATCTTAACATCGCTCATCCGGTCAACGTTCGCGGATGGAAAATGTTTGCGTTGGCGCAAAGTCGCGGCTGTTCGTGGCTCGTTAGCGACCTCGGCGTCACGTAATTTTCCGACAGACTTGTTCCGGTTCCTAGGACCGCGGCGGAAAGTTAAAGGCAACGGAGACAAAACGGGGGAGGAGGAGGTGCGGATACGTGCGCGGATTAAAATGTGCGCCGATAGACGCGACATTTGTCCGGACCGGGAGCGGTTTTGAAAAGTCCGATAACGGCTGCGCCGGCTGCCGTAAAATTCCTCGGCCACCCCGAAAGTAAGGGAGCGATCATTCCTCGCATGGAATTTCGCCGCGTCGTTCCCGGCTTGCAAACGATATCGCCAACACCGCTGATCGATCGGCTGTATTGTGCGCCGAGGATAAAATAAAATACGAAACTTTATATCGCCGGGCTCGCGCGGCGAATTAATGCATCTCCGGCTTTTTTGTATATATATATATATATATATATACAAAAAAATATATATATATACATATAACGCACACGTCCGACACATGCTGCGACGTAGGGGCGACATTACGTTACGGGAATTCTCGTTATTATTACGTCACGTAATGCGATCCTGTCTCAAAGGAGGCCATCTCGAGACGCTCTCGCCTCTTTACGCGCGCGCTGCCCTATATATAAATCTACTTATCCCTCACTTCCCAATAAAATTTCAGATGATGGAGTAAATATGTAAACGAAATATCAACTACGCGAGATACGTGAGATACGTGAATTTTCCTAACAACAATCATGCTAGTCGTAATTGTAGCAAAACTCAACGTTGCGGAGGAGATTTTCTGTAATATCGTAACATTACATTAAAACAGAATAACGTAACGATAGGATTCTACCCTCGCTTTGCAGGATTATCGCAGTTAAGTATTGTTATTCTTAATTTCTCCGTATTTGACGTATCTTATTCGACGGACACGCGCGATGAACATTTGATACTTGAGAACAGGCACCGCGAGGAATTCATTCAAATGGAAAGGTGATTGCAAGCATCATAAAACAGAATAACGTAACAACAAATACAGGTTTAATAACATAAGACAACAAAAATAGAAGAAGCGGGAAAGACTTGATGAATATCGTGCACAATGTAATATATATTACATCGAAATCATTCCAAGGGAGAGCACATGCCGCAATAACTGTATCGATAGAAACCTTCGATACGCGTTTTGCGTAGCTCTGCGAGCATCGTAGCGATAAGACTTCCTCTCGCGAGTTAATTGCTTTCGCGAGACGTTAACTGAGGTATTAACTAACATAGTTGAGAGATATTAACGTGTTACTTGAGCAGAATCCGTATATACAAGAATATAGCTGAAATAATATAAATAGTACAGATATATATGCGAGCAATAAATATAAAATAGAATCTATGTATAGAAGAATATAGCTGAAATAATATAAACAGTACAAACATATATGTGCATGATAGATATAAGATAATATAAAATATAAGATACACGATATTCTTAACCGATCGACAAATTTCTCGTTATCATTTTTTTCTTTTATATTTATTTTATCTATTTTTTCTTTCTTCTTCTTATTCTCATTCCTGTTTTCACAGATTTGTGAGAGTCTCGAGACTTTCGGGACCGCTCGGAGATCATCAATTAATGTGTCAATTAATCGATATCGCCGGCGCGAGGCGGGAACAGCGAGTTTCCGGATTTCGCTAACGCGACGACTCGCGCGATGACAAGTGTCGGTGAAACTTGGCGCCGTTAACAATACCGGCGGATTTAACGGCAGCTTGCGCTCGTGAGCTAACGCTATGCTAATGAGATTGAAGTTTATACGAGATTTGCTTTGTTAGCGCCACTGACGCGCCGCGCTTGTCCGTGCGGATTGTCCGATAGTTCGCGGGACTTCTTGGGAACCGAGAGCGTGCACCGATAACGTCATCCTTATTCCTCGTCCCTGCCGTTTCCCTCTTCGTTCAGCAAATCGCTGGATTTATGCGCGTGTGGGTCAGCCGCGGACCGCGCGCGAATCACCGCGCAGTTTGACCCTTCTTTTAGGGTCACGCGACGGTGCACGCGCGTGAAACTCCCCCACTGGCGCCAGTAACTTTTCCGGGGGCAAACTTCATCGATCTAATTAAACCGACTCTCCTCCTCGGCTGCTTCTTTCCTTCCTTCTCCTTCCTTTTCGTCACCATCGATCGTTGCTCTCGCGCCGTTACGATTTATTACTGTCAGACACGGGATATCGGTTATCCCGCGAAATAGGATCCGCGGATGCAGGCACGAACTTTGTCTTCGGCAGGGAGAGAGAGGGAGGAGAGCCTTCTTTCCACGAAAATCACGTATACGCACATAGGCGGCAATCCCGCCGTCGCGGCGAGCTCCGAAATACGAAGCACGTTCCGATCAAGCTACATTATATTCCGCGAGTGTTCGCTGCGAGAGTCGGCGCTCCTTGTAAAAGTTGCTCTAATAATTTCCCCGCGCTTTCTGCGGGGAGTGCCGCGGAGCGCAACCCGCGTGGACTGCGTAATGCGCGCACGGTATTTCGCGGTTTGGCGAATTTCGAATGTAGACTACATTATATTTCGCGCGCTACGTTGACAGAGATGGAGCGAAACGATCTCGCTCGCGAACGTTAACGTGTCGCGAAAGCAAGTAAGCTCCATTCGGCGGCTCGCTATCGAGAATTGCGCGCGCGTTTGCAAATTTGACCCGAGTACAAGCGTAAACTGATATTCCCGTGGAGGTCCCCTTTGAAGAAAAAGATTACGCTGTATCCGGTCATAATATTCCGTCAGCTGCCGTCCCCATTTTCCCCGTTCTCCCCATGACGACGCGATTCGCGAACGCATGTAAAAGGCGGAATAATCGGACGAGGATCAATACCGATCAATATCGCGAGTGCGGATGCGAGGAAACGTCACGTCCATGCGAGGAAACGGTAGTCCGATTTACGCGATTATCGTAACGGACATATGGCGTTAATAGCAATACGGTTCGATTTAACAGCGATTTAAGCATCGTCAACGTGAATAACTCAAATATGCGTGCACGTATGCGCGGAGAGATTCTCCAGACGTCACGAGACATGGATCATTCGCAGCAAAACTAGCGCGATGAACCTGAAAGAAAGCGATAAATGCACGTGCGGTAGCACACAAACAACAAAGCATCTTTGGGAATCATGCACAAAGAGTGAACTAAGACGTCTACATGATACAGAACCAAATCTAACAAAAATACTACAAGACAAAAACGAACGCAAAGAATTCCAACTTCTTGTAAAGGAGATGGAAAGGAGACTAAGGGACGAAGAATATCAGTCTGAAAGCAGAAACGCGGGAAACAGATCCGCACGATGAAAAGCAGGTTTTTAGTTGGTTAAAGTCCAACACTACCCAAAGGGGCTCGAGTTGGACTGCCGGTCAACACAGCTGGCTGGCGGACTAGCGTGAGCACACAGGGTGCCTACACCGGACATCCAAGATGTTGAAGGACTGTAAAGCAGAAACGCAACACAGCAACCTTCCTGGGRAACCAGCGGCAGGGGKTTTCCTGCAAGGCAAACGCCAACTCCATRAACTATCCAGAACAAAAACAAAGRGCAATAACAAACCTAGATAGAGAAACACAAAAGATTCAACAACGCCTCGCAAAGCCACTGGTAGCGAGACTTGAAGTATAAATGGAGTTAAAAAAAAAAAGATTCTCCAGACGCGCGCGTGTCGCGACATGATTCGCAATCGAAAGTGACACAGCCGAGCGATGATTCGTCGAATTTCCTTCGTTTAGAGCACTTCCCGCGCGCGCGGTAATGATTATTTCTCATCACGTTTCGTCTGTATTCTTCCCGCGGTGATTTGTCTTCAAAGCGCGCCGCGGTTCCGCATTTCTTTCGTGGGATGCGCCGGAGTATCTCGGGATTAGCAGACAAAAATTTATGATCCTGTTTTTTCCTGAATCTCTCCCTCTGCCGGAGCCACCCCGCTGGTGGAGCGTTCGGCGGTAATTGCGGCGGTATTTTTAAACGCCCCTGCTCGAGGCGAGAGGAACCGACGTCGCGGCGGCGGTTTGCGGACGTCTGTTACCTACGACCGCTGTTTCAGCCTTGACCTTGATAATGCCAAGTGTGACAATTTGTCGGGGATAATGGCCGCGGCAGGCAGGACTTAAGAATTAAGGGATTAAGTTACGCGGGGGACTTGGGAGTTCAGGCTTGCGGGATGAGAATTGTGAAAATCCGACTCTAATACGTACACGTACACACAGACACAGATGCATGTGTATTAATTAGATATGTGGGGAAAGTAGAAAGTGGGGACCAGAGAAGCAAGGAGACGAGAAAATCGAGAAACTTCGATCAAATGACATCAAATATCGCTTAACATAACCAGGAACAGACTACTACCCCCTCGCTAGTTCGAGTCTATGCACCGTTTCGGCGACAATAAAAAAACATTCGCAGGGAGGAGACATTCTTCACCGGAAGACGGCCAATACTCTATCGCGAAGACAGGTTTCGAATGAAAATAATAATCGCTGACGGCCCTTTGTCTCCCAACCGTTCTCAAACTGCCGCTCGCGCAACCTTAACGTTCTTTTACCGTAACATCATCACAGACATCTCCGTGACGCGCAAGTAGCCTCGTAACATACTTATCATGCGTAATTACTCATTGATCGCGCGGGCCGATCGGATCAGCGAAGCGGTTCAAGGAACACGTACGCTCGCCGTGCATGTTAACAAGTCGAACTTTCACCTCTCCGCGCGGCCATCGCGGCAATCCCGCCGCGGACTCGGGCCGAGGGGCGCGGGAGAAAGGGAGGATCGTGATGAGGAACGAGAGTATAACTCCCGTGCGACCGTGATTGAATGGCTGGCTGGCTCTCTCTCTCTCTCTCTATCTCTTCCTTCCTCTCTTCCTCCTTCCCTCCTTCTCATTCTCTCTCTCTCTCTCTCTCTCTCTCTCTCTCTCTCTCTCTCTCTCTCTCTCTCTCTCTCCGTGTGCTGCCGCGAGCCGGAGTTAATATCAAGCAAATTCGATTAAAAAGTTCCGCGTGCGCGCGAAACCTATATCGGTCGACGGGGGATCCCTTGATCGACGAGTTCCTTTCCTCCGTTCCCGGATGCTGTCTCACTCTCTCTCTCTCTCTCTCTCTCTCTCTCTCTCTCTCTCTCTCTTTCGCGCTCGCGCGCGGACGTCGTCGTCGGGTTCATTATGAATCAACAGATAGTCTTAAGCGAGTCGCGCTCTGATATCGATCAGGGCCTTTTAACTCTCCCAGGTTGACTCGCGCTCCATTTTCCCGCCGACAAGCAACGGCGTCGGTTGAAAATAGCGTAATCGGCGCGCCGATCTTCCCGGAATTTCGAGCGAGGTAGTAACGTAACGTTGAAGCTTCCTTCCTTGCGTTAATCGACGTCGGGCGAGTGTCGCATTTTATCGTCGTTCACACATGTGCGATTGATAAAATTATTGCCACTCAAGTTATTGCATGGCTCATACGCGAGATCAAGGGTCGTGTGCGATGGCAGTGTTAGAATACTAAAGCGTTAAAGCTCGCGCAATGGGAAGAGCGCTCGATCAAATTTCGACAGATGTTACCGTTGAATGCGTAATCGATCCCTCGCGAAATAGCTGCAACGCCAAGTCGGAACTTGCTCGCAGTAACAGACGGCGGTACGATCGAGTCGTGTATCAGGAAACGATATTATCCCGACAGGATTACTCTCTGTGCATTGACGATGTATTCTAGCGGAATCTTTCCGAGGAATGATCTCATGAGGAATCTCCAATGCGCGGAAGAAGGATAGACATGGAGCACTTCCGGCTTTGCCCGTCTCGCGATTAACGCCGCAAGTAGCGGACGCTGCTCTTTCGCGTAACGCATCCGCATCCGCATGCAACCGGCATTCCCAGATTTATCTCGCCACGCGGGCGAAAGTATATCATCTTCGAGGGTGCTCAATGGACGCGTGGCGTCGCAGTTAAACGGTTACGGTTTCCCATTTTCCCGTGTCGGGAAACGCCGCGCCACGGGAGCGGAAGATCGGTAATGCGCTCGCGGCCGTTTGCCTCGAAGCATTCGGCGAGAATGCAAGAATCCCGCGACTCTGAAATGAAAAATGTTATCTGTTCCCTGTCGCAAGCGCCGCTGGAAAAGCTCGCCGCGCGCTTCAGAATGAGCCGGTATTACGAGCGGGGATGGGCGAAGCAACGAGTTTCCGCGATATTGTATGCAAGTCGCCGAGTTTCTCCACGCGGAGAAGCGAAAACCGTTGCCGATGTAAGTTCGGCATAAATCAGCTGAAGTCGCGAGACCTAAAAGGAAGAAATTCGGATTTTCGATTTCACGCGCCTCATCTCCCATAATTTGTATTCATATTATATGACTACGTACGTATTACATTTACGCAATTACATTTCTTACCAGCTATGCTTCATTCTCGATCCGTGTTTTGCTCCAAGATCGAGGAAGAGCGGCCAGCGATCAAGCGATCGAGCGATCGAGGACCCAGGAAGGTTCCTGCGACAGGAACTTTCGAGGTTGCTTTATTCTTTCGCCCTGCATGCTCGGATAAGTACGGTAGCTGCGTGAATTCCTGTTACCGGATACCGCTGACTTATCTCGGAATCATTACGAAGTCTGCTGCATTTCTGTCGCGTTGGATTAGCCAGGCAACTCGAAAACGGTTCCTCGTCGCTTCCAAGCGGATGATTCCTCGTGACGGAGAAAAAATCCCAAACTTCTCCTCGCCGGTTGTAAATATCCGAGGCGTGCTTCGAGGCGCTTTCATGCGCCGATGTAGTCCGAAAAATAATGCGCGCGACGTGTTCGAGAAAATTGGCGGCAACGCTCAAAAGAGAGAGAGAGAGAGAGAGAGAGACGCGTGAGCCGTAGAATTTGGAGGCTCCCTCGGAGGCAAAAAGGGAAGAGAGGGAGAGAGAAAAAGGAAAGCGCGGAGTCGCATCGTCGTGGGACGCATAAGGGATGCTAATGCGCCGCCAAAGTTTTCGCCCGTAGTCGTTTCTCGCCCTCCCCGCCCCACCCACGGGAGCTTAGACTTTTCTAAGAGTTCCTAAGCGAACGATGGAGCGTGCCGGGGTTTTCTCTCTTTTTTTTCTTTTTTCTTTTCTTTTTTCTCGACGCTGGAATAAAGCGTATCTATGCGAACGGATTCTTTTGCGGCGGACTCGACTTCGCCTCGTCTGTCTCGTCTGTCTATCTGCCCGTTTTTTATCCACTTTCCCTCGCCATTCCGAGACCGAACTTGTATAATAGCTACGGCACGTGATGCATCTCGATGTCGGAGATTCTGCTTGTCCCTGCTGCCATCGAACATTAGATGAGAGACTAATCCTTTGCACGTGACGTAGTTTCGTACTTGTCAGGAGATTGATAAACAATCGAAGAAAAGCGATGTGAACGTTTGCTACTACGAAATCGGTCAATCTAAGCCACTAAAGATAAATGGAACGTACAATACTCTTATACGATTATTGTCATACCATATTATCTGACCAGACGTTTAAATATCTTTGCCTGTATCTCTTCGCAGGCGCTTTCAATGAGCGTAATCTCTTCCTTGGCGGCTGCATTCGCGCCGCGAACTAAATCTTATTTCCGAGTCATCCAATGATTCTATTTAAATCCTGAAACCTGCGAGTGATTCCTGGTTCGCTGGACCATCAAACACAGATGTGCGCACAGATCTGGTCGTTTCCATTAAATAAAATACATAATGCAACAATGCGATCACGTGTCGCCAGGAAAGCATCCGAGAGATAAAGGCGCGCTTTGCAGACATGGAAATCCCGACGGAGGAATCTTTCGCGATTCGTATCGTGAAACGGTTATTACACGGGGTTTGGATGACGTATAAACGAATGTATACTCGAGGCAACACCCACATACCGTATCATCCCCCGCTGGTATATCGAATATCTCACAGTCAGTAAACAAGCGAGATTGCGAAGAGACACAGTCAAGCCGCTCGCAAAGACGTCTCTCTATTCTCCCTCGTGAAGAAAACGAAACGGGCATGGGAATGGAACACGCAGCAGGATTCACGTTCCCCCGGCGAATATTTCAGTTTGCCCTTTGAATTTCATATTCCGCTTGTCCCTTGCGATTGCGCGCCAAGCCAGAAGGCGAATTTGTCGCTCCTAATAAACGAAGTCAATTGATTCCTCGCGTTGCGATCCTGAAGTATAGAATAGACGCACGATCTCTCTCTCTCTCTCTCTCTCTCTTTCCCTCTCCAAGCGCACTAGATTAATGACGAGATGCCGAATTAAACGAAACGAGTGTTGTATGACTTATGTAAACAAAAAGAGAGAGAGAGAGAGAGAGAGAGAGAGAGAGAGAGAGAGATAACGATACCATCCTCACTGATCAACAACTATTTAGCGATACCAAGCGAGCGTTCAGCATTCCGCACGTTCCTTTGAATTTCAGGAATTATCAGCTGGTGATTGAAAGTTCGAATGGCCGAAGAACAAGTCAAACATCAGCTCCCAAGTGTCCATGACTTATTAATACAGCAGGTTTATGCTTGCGCACACGTTTATTTATAAGATCGAATGGATATCATGCTTCACACAGGTGTTACGTTTAATTCCATTAAGATTCGCAAAAGTGCGATGTAATCGTGAAGACGCGCACATTTCCGTAATAATTTTTCTTTTCTGCGTAAATGCGCACGTGCGCATTTACACCTCGCCAACATCATTAGGTCCTTCGATGATAGTACGATTACATTCATCGAATAATCATACTTTATTCTTATATAATTATCCGTCATTCTTCGTTCGCGGTTTTACGTTTCGTACACTGTCGCATATAAAACTTTTACACTTATGGTTTCCGCATTGCGTAGACTAATAAAGAGCACTATCCGTCTACTGATAAAAATCCCAGTTATCGCTGAGAATTTCTATTCCAGATTTCGGGCTGATAAGTCAGAATCCGGGCGGTTCGCGGCTGTAAAATCCGCTCGCGTTGTGCTCGATACGTCTGTAAATTCGGCAAATTATGTGGAAGCCGCTTTCGTAGTATCCCATATCTTTGAGCAGCCGCGTCAATCGAGACCTGATTTCACCTCTTTACAGAAACTCGGAGTTATTCATATTAATCTTGTCTGGAAAAACTTATCGATATCCCTCAACATGCCGCGTGAACGCGTGATGCAGGAGTGAAATGCTGCGACTTTCGATCATCTTTCCGTTAAAAAAACCTGACAGAGACACCTGCGCACAATAATTTTATAGAGTTATTATGTCCGTCATAAATTCCTTGCGCGAAAATAGGAGAGAATTATCGGATCGCATATCAATCATCCGAGAGCGTACCTCGTCGATGCCTTTCGTATCGCCATCTCGCTCGAGCGAGATTTAAGAGAATTAACGGCAAATGTGATGAACGAGGAATGGGACAGACGCGGTAATATTTTGCACCAAGTGCGAGTTCAAGTTGCGGAATATCTTCGCGCCGTTTGCTTCAATTAAGCCGGATCGTGCGCATTTGCACGTATTTGTATTTCGAGAATTATCAACATCGGCAGCGTTATAATGCACGAGCGGGGTGTCGTTGGCGAGCGTTTAATCGCAAACGCGATGAGGATCGACGGCGAGAAATAACGCCGACTAATGAAGAGATATTAAAGCGCGCGGCGCAAAAAATCCTCCCTCCTCCCTCGCCCATCCCTTCTCGCCCACGTCGGAGGTGCGGCTGGGTAATAGCCGGGAATAGCGACCGAAATGTTCGCTCGCTCGTGAAACGTGTAGGCACGTTCGAACCGTTCTCCAATGCAACGAATATACGCCGTCCATTCACTCCTTGATCGAAAAGCTCGATGACTCGAATAGCTGCAGCATCGATGGATCGCTGATCGGTAATGATCAATAGGTGGCGATCGACACTCCTAAAATCGCATCCGGGAAGTTTGTCAGGGATGGAGGGGGGGGGGAGAAGGAGGAGGTGTGATTCTTGACGGATGGAAGTTACTGTTGAGGGCTCTATTGTTTAGAGCACACGTAAACGCGTGTAAACAATGCAGGCGTCTCTGCGAAGTGGGTCAGGTGAATAAAAGTGAAGCTTTGGTACTCTTAGCGCAAGTTGGATGCGGATGGTTGCTTTTAAAACAAGAGCGCCAAGCAGACACATTCCATTTATCCTTTTTATCTCTCGAGGATATCCCGCATGCATGAGTGATTTTCGCGTTTATCCTGAGGCGGTCGTATCGACGATGTCGTTTATTAGGATAAATGGAATATTCCAGCCCTCTTATATACGTATAAAAATAAACACAAGGAGACAAGTTCTTTATTAAATATCTTCGCGTCTAGATTCTAGTCAGACTTCTCGAAGCGCAGCAAACGTGCTCCATATATCTTAATCTTTATATATGTGTAGCAAGTATAATATATACGTACAAAATACACACATACGCAGAGAGAGAGAGAGAGAGAGAGAGAGAGAGAGAGAGCCTCATTGGAGCCGTAACGGAGGCTTACTCGATTATACCGTAAAATTAATGCGCGATAGGATTATACGAAAGTAATAGACGGAAAATCCACGCGTATCCCTATCGCGGCTTGCTTTCCTGAATTGTGCCAACACTCCGTCCCGCAACTGCACTCCCGGACAACTCGGAAGAAGCACTCCGCCGTAGACATTATCACGTACCTATGTGTGAGAGCCGAAATGTCTGTAACTGAACGAGATTATCCCGCGCCGGTGCTTCTCTCACGCTTATCTTTATTATCCGCGCGCTTCTCGAGGTAAGTTGTCAATGGATAAGTTCCAGCTTCCCACCGCAGCTCGTTTTCACCACCAGAACGGCAGGAGAGAGACAGAGGGAGAATGTGGTGAGCGAAAGAGGGTGTCTGCCCGATTTGCCTGCCCGCCAGCTTTCTCGAGATTGTCGCGCGTGTTCGCCCCAATTCCGCCCGCTCCGCGGCGAAATGACAATCGAGATCCTCCTTTGATCGCGCCGCAGAATTGCGCGATCCTTCGATAAGATGCTCGATCACGGAGCTTCGCCGTGATCGAGGTTCCGCGGCTCTAAGGTGCTATAACGTGCAGCGCGTACTCTCGGGATCACGATCTTGCTGACGAATCTGACTTCTGATCTCCGCAGTCGCGGATGCATCATGCGAGCATTATCGGCGATGATGACGATTGTCGGATCTGTGAGGAGAGACGTAAGAGACATTTTAACATTCGTGACGTTATAGTGAGAGAAGAATAGAAAAGAGTCTCAACGGAGGGTTTGCCGGAAAGGGTTTGCCGCTTGACTGACTTACAGATCTTTAATCGCTCCTCCGCGTGTCCTTCGCGAGTAATTAGCTCGAAGATCTGATCGGAACTTGTAATTCGAGAATTCGTGAATCGTTAGAGATTACACGAAAGAGTTTAGAGTCAGCCTCAACTCGCGGATGCTCACACGGGATAAACGTAAAACTGATTCAAATATCTATGAAACGTTCTCTTTTTTCTTCTCTCCCGTCACGTCTGCCGCGTGATTTTTCGCACGTTCAAATAGAACAATGAAACACGAAATTGCGGCGCGCAAGTAATGCTAATTGCTGCGCTCTTGGCGGGAATTTTAATCCCGCATATTTTAATCATCATCATTCCGGTAACATCCGCTTGGCGTTTCTCGCTGTTGTGTGCGCGTCTGTGGCTCTCATTGCCGCGCGAGTCGCATTTCGTTTAATCGCCGGAAATTTAGCCGCGGTTATGGCCGATGACAAACGACAGGCTGCCGACGAGGCAAATGTCGAGTATTTTTCCATCAAGCCGACGTCAGATCCGGGATAACAAGAAAGGAAAGCGCAAACTGTCGACGGTAACGTACGGACCTCCGGAACAAGTCGTGCTTCCATTCGAAACTCTTAGGAGTCTCTAAACCATATCATGACGTCACGCCGTTGATTTATGATTATCCCCGTCGGAGAATCGAGAAAGGACACCCCTTGCCCGTCGCGGGAACTCGCGTAGAGAATTTATTAATCGTCAGGATTCCCGCTCTCCGAAGTGGTTGTTACGCGCGTCCTTTCGCGATATTATTTTAACGTGCGAATTCCGATTTGAATTCACTTGTATTTTCACCGATGAGTGCGCGCGGGCACGCGCGCGCGTGTGAGAGAGAGAATGCCGCGAACGTGCAGCTGATACGTAAACCGCCGATGAATTCCGCGCGGCTTTGGACCAAATTTAATTTCTCTTATGAATTATACAAATAAGTTCGCCGCCCGAGTAAACTTTTTACATCGATTATGCAAACATCGCGGCTTCCGCATAATTAAAGCGACGGGTGCGAACATGCCGCCGATACAATCGGGAGAGTTACGAGAGGGAAACCTGAATTTTTTCACGTTTGAATTTGCCGCCGCGTTGGTTCCGATGAGCTTAACACTTACGCCAGCCGCACGATTTTGATAGCAGGAATGATTTCATTCCTTATTTATGGGGACGTTCGCGGTGAAACTGAAAAGGAAAAACACAATTTCCAATGTGCAATGTATTGCATTATAAATTAATTTCTTGCTCTCCTCATGAAGCTCAAAATTTATTTGTAAAAAACCCAATAAAGATCCTAATCGACGAAATGATCTCTCTTCGATGACCTTGAACTGTCCTTTATCGGAGCAGCTTGGCAGTTTCGAGACGACGAGACAATCGATGCTTGAAATCGAAAGCAAGAGATTAATTTGTATACGCCAATATGCTGAGAGAGACACGGAATTCGCGCTTGCATTCAGCAAGCTAATGTGCAAGCTAATGTGTGTGTTGCGAGTGTCAAGAAACATGCACAACAGGTTTATATTTACCGGACGTAAATCAACGACGGAAGTATCCGCGCCGATTGGGTTCCGACGTCCGAGCTGCTCAGATACGAGCGGATGATGTGCTCGTTTATTTCGTGCCTTCGAACAATCGCACGGGGATTGGCCGAATTTGTTTGCAGATTCAGCGATAAAGAAAGGACGGGTCATACAATATGCACGCCCGCCGGAGTTTCCGGCATGCATCGTAGACGTCCGGTAGAACATTACGTTACGTTATCCGGATGTACGCCGGATCTCGTACAGAGATTTATTCTCGATCCCTCCGGGAGCCGGCGATTGATCGAAGCGGACCTTCGCGGAGTCGTTTATGGCCAAGGAGAGAGAGAGCGAGAGAGAGAGAGAGAGAGAGAGAGAGAGAGAGAGAGAGAGGAGGAGGAGGAGGAGGAGAGGAAGAGAGAGGGAGGCGCGTCCAAGACACGTCCAAAATACACCCTCGCTTTTTCCGTGACGCGCTAAAGGACAAAAGACTCGTCGGGAGGCTCTTAGCCGCCTCTTAGCCGCTTTGTCGGCCAAAGCGCGTTGCACTTGTTGCGCTTATCGTTTATTATATGTCGGCATTTTTCCGTGCTTTAAATTCTCGCGATCATGACCCGCGTCACGCCACGCGCGTATGTGCGTGCTGCGTGCGTATGTGTGGGTTCTCTTATCTTGCTTGAGAGGAAATAAATAATAGCAAATAAATAATTTGCTTGAGAGGAAATAAAACACATCGCCTTGATGAAACGATTTCGCTAGATTGCATTCCCTCCTGTCTGTCTTCATCTTGCCGTTTTTTAATTAATTTTCTCCGATAAATTAGCGTTATTACCAATTACTCGATCAGGTTCCACTTGCCCGTTTCGATTAGCAAATTAACAGATGATGCGGTTTATGCACATACAAGTGTGCATGATTGGATTACGATTATATGATTTCATGATTGTATCGTACGATCATCATATGATGATTATTGTCTGACGCTATGCTACGTGGCTTTGGATGAGTAAATGGAAAGGTCATGTGAAGCGAGTGAATGAATCTTTTCCATTCGCTCGGTCCCCCCAGTCTTCCAGTAATTTAAAAGTTATAACCTCGCTCTCGTTCTGAGAGAGTTTCCAATGCTTTTTCAAAAGTATCCGAATACTCTCTCGTAAAGATATTTATGTCCTTTGCGTCGTCGTGCCTCATCCATTACGGTTCTCGCTCTCGCGCTCGTAGATGAGATCAACGGAATGGATCGCGCAGATTGCTCGATCTCGGCTTATCCGTAGGTCAAACGTCAATGTCACGTATGCATTCCCGATGCATGTGCCAATGTGCAAATTCGTGCTCTAGACTGGAGCGATTGCGGTATGCTCTCGCCAATCGCGATCAGGCATCACGCCTTGATCGACGAAAAATCCGAGAAGCAAGAAATTTTGGAAACGATCAATATTCGGTCCAAGTTCCGGCATGACTCTAACGGAGAGGAGATGAGAGGATAGGGAGAAATGTGGAGCGAGACAAAGATGGGGAAAGGGAGAAACAGTAGGAATCTGCATTTGCATGTTCGATCGATTGCCTTTTCTTCCGCCCAAAGTTTCGGGATCTGATTTGAAAACGCGGCGCTCCTCGCTGATTTCGAGACGCGCAATGTAGACGCGCGAAGAGGTAGATTCCGCTCAGCTGCGCGAAAATCTAGAACAGATAGACGCGCGGGTTAGGAAGGAGCCGGGGAGGGAAGAGAAAAATGACAATGTTCGTCTTGATGGGGTGGAGATGTCTTGTTTCGACGCGGGAAGAGAACGGCGGTTAAGAGATTTCACTGGAATTCCCTTTTCGGCGAGATGATACGCGACGCTATCGCGATGTCCGCGCCGATCTTTCGTATTTCATACCCATTTCGCCCGACATATTTACGTGCGATCGCTCGATGAACGCGTCTTCGCACGCGAGAATGTCGCGAAAAGCTCGCCCGAAAGGCTCCCTCGCGAAATCAACTCGTACACGTGTACGGCGGCTCGTCTTCCTCCCTTTCCGGACGAAAGAAAGAGGAATAGAGGAAGGGAGAAAGAGAGAGAGAGAGAGAGAGAGAGAGAGAGAGAGAGAGARAGTGAGAGAGAGGGAGAGAAATGGTACGAGCGGACTCGAGCATTCCATGAATCCTTCCGAGAGAAGTGGAGGAGAAAGAAGGCTTCGACCGTCCGTTTCTTTCATCGAGATTTCTCTCTTTCAAAATTACCACGTATTTCAATCGTTTCAGGACGAATTCGACTTCTTTCTCCCGCTTTCCGCCCCGGCTAACGCTCGTGAACGGCGTCCTCGAGTAATTTGCCGCGAAGGTGTTCGCGGCGTTGTTCAAGCGTTCGAGAAAACCACCCGTGACTCGACTTCGATAAAAGCAGAGAAGAGAGAAAGCGAGTTCGAGGGAGCTCGCCGTGGGCCCGCCTCCTCCCCTCCTCCTTCGTATCGAAAAATTACCTTTCCCCGACAATTTTATTTCGAGGAACCATCGCACCGCGGTGTCTCCTCTCCTCGAAGCCCGCCGCGATTAAACCGGAAGGAGAATGACGCTGCGACGGATTGTCGGCGGGATTGCCGATGCGCTCCGGGACATGCCAGGAATTCCGTCCGTGCATCCGAAAGTCTGCCAGCCAGGAGTTTCCCATTCTACTCACAGCCCTCCCCCATCTACCGAACGGAACTCGACTCGGCTATGGGAAATGGATTGGACGCATGATTGAGCGCGCGAGTAAATGCAGATCTCGCCGAATTAAGCCCTCCCCCCTCCTCGCGCGTGGTCCGTCAAGGGGCAATAAAGGGCGGCGATGAGAAACTTATAAAGAAAACAGGCCGGGCAATAAGTTGCCCGAATATCTCGCTCTCCGACCTCTCCGGCGAAATTTCGTCCGCACTAGCTGCCTATCGCTGTCTCGTAACAAGTTCGTCCCTCTTCCCCCCGTCTCCTCCTTCCTCTCCTTCCCTCCCCCCCCTCCCCGTCCCGCTGTCGTTTCCCCGGCGAGAAGTTTTTCGGGGGCTTTGCGAACTTGCCACGTGTCCCCCATTTATCAAAGCGGATTATCCGGGCACGCTCTCGGCGCGAAGTCGACTCGCGATGAGACGAGGCGAGTCCTCGCTGATAACCGCGCGCGTACGCAAAATCGATAGGGTAGGGCGGGGGTGAAATCCGGCGGCGGCTCCCCGCGAGAGGATCCTCCAATACGAATAGCGCGTATCTTCTTGCCGTATCTTTTCTCTCTCTCTCTCTCTCTCTCTGGCTTTCTCTCTGTCAAAGAAACATGGATGCCAGCCGCACGCATAACTGAACAAGCGTGGTGCCGGCTCTATCTGTTTTCCCGCCTTTTAGTTTTCAGCCGTTGCCGCGCTCTGCGATATGTATCGATCGGCGATTCGATTGTGAACAGCGTTGCTGGAATCTGCGCTGATCCGCTGAGCCGAATAATCAAATTCGGTCTGAGCTGGTCCATGAGACAATCCGCGAGGTGTCAAAGCGTGAGTATTCCGTCTCTTATCCTGAAGCGATCATTGAATCGAGAGAGAATTTTCTTTGGAAAAGGGACTCTGGGATTATCCGAAAGATGGGATCATCGAATGCAAATATCGATATTAGCTTGCGTTAATTTCTATTTCGAGTTCGCGGCATCGCGAGACGATCCAATAATCTTGTTGTAATAATTCCGGAAGAATGAGACGGGATTAAATTCGAAATCAGTCGATTAGTCGAATCTGCTGCGAAACGAACGCGACGTTAACTCGATATCCTCGACGATGGATCACGCGGAAATCACGATGTAACGCGGCACGGAGCTCGCTTCGCGTTCGCGCCGCGTTATCTGTCGATTAAGATCGTTATCTGTTTCGCACGGGATTACCTGTCAATTACCTGCTCGGCAAGGATCTTTTTTCTCATTGTTTTTCGCGCCGCGTCCCTCAAACGCGCAGATTTACAGGTTAAGCGTCGCGAAGCGCGTCGTCGCGCACGGCGAAGCGGAGAAACGGGCAAACGAGAGGGAAGAAAGAGAGAAGACAAAGAGAAGGAAAGGGAGAAGGAAAGCTCGTTGCGGCGCGAGCGCGCGCGCGTGAAGTAGCGGAAATTGAGTTCGCCGGATGTTTTGCATACGCCGGGCGAGTCGCCGCGGCCGTGACGTTCGTTTACACAGGAATTGTTCGTCCGCAGCTACATCCATCGCCAAGAGAGGCGAACCGAGGAGCAAAAAGAGAGGAAAGAAACGTTTCGACGAACGTGCCGCGCGATTCGCCTCGTGGCGGCCGGCCGGATTCTTTTCTCCGCGTCGTCGTCATCGTCGTCGTCACGTTTCTCCTCGTTTGCTCGCTTCATTTTCCCGCGAATTTCAAAGGACGAATTTTCCTCCGTGCGTCTCTCGCGCGGGAAAGTGCAAGATCGCGCGAGATGGGAGAAGGGAAAAAGAGAAAAGAGAGGAAACGACTTTTCAGGAGAGTTGCGCGTGGTCCAGGCGTTGCGGCGCATTTGTGAAGCTCTCCTTCTCTTTCTCTTCCCCGGGTGAGGCTTCTTCGCTCGTTTCTGGTTATTCGGTCTCGGAAAGCGCAGCATCGGCGCAATCTCGCCGATTGACTTTGTCCTGCACGCCGCGTGCGACGCGGCCGCCAATTATCGCGGCGTGATCCATTTTCCGCCCCTTCGATGGATTCGTACGTCTCTTCCGATCGTTCGTTAAAAATTCACGTCGTTATTTTATTAGGGATGTTCCCATGCGAGATAAATTCCTATACCCAAAGGGCGACGGGGAATAATTCCGTTTTAGCGGGCTCGTATATAATTCATCTCACCTTAACGAGATTACTTTTGTGTAACAGCACGCTTCTTCTCCGCTGCTTTCGCTGCCATAAGTTACAGCCGATGCTTTATTTAGTTTACTCTTCGCGGGCTGCACATTTGCACACTGATGCTTTTATGAAGCGGACCGTGAGAGTCCAAGTACGTGGCAACGGCAACCCGGACATACAGCCGACGTCTTGTTAACACGAGACTGCACGTCTCGCTGATAGCGAGATTCTCTCGCGTGCGTGGAAATCCGTTTGAAAGAAGATATATTTCTCCCAAGACGTCGAGACCGCAAGTTTCCGCGGAGGAACGGCGAGGTAGTAAATAAGTAAAAGGAATGACGCGAGAAATTTTCGAGAAGGAAACAGGCTAAATCCATGCACGCGCGCGCGCACACACACACGCGCAAATGCGAGAATAGAAATTTCTCGAGAGGAACAAAACGCTCGCAAGAACGGGATCGTGAACGAGTAAACTCGCCGGTTCGTCGAATAGTTCGCGCGCAACGATATCCTTTCGCTTTTTCATTCGCTACGGCTTTATAGCCGCGGAGTATCGGCGGGAAGGACAGGGTAGGGGAGGCGGGGGAGAGAGAGCGGAAAGAGGAAGAGAAACTTTCTTTTCGGGAAAGTTTCCTCGACGATATCCAAACAACGGAGAGGACGTCCGACTTTCCACGGTGTCGTTATTTGCATTGCCATCGTGGGGGAGTTAGCGTGCGCCCTTTCCCGGCTTCCTGCCCGCCTGACCCGCCGCCGATCGATCTCTCGATATTCCGTAGTCGAGACATCCCGCTCCGGCTGGGCCGTAACGGCGCGTGAAACGAAACTCGCGCCAAAAGCAAGATTAATGCGCGACGGGCGCGGTGATATAGCCGCCGTTAATTGCCGAGCCCTGACGGATCTTATCGAGGGAGTTAATCGCTACGTGTAACGTAAAAATTCTTCACGTTAATCCGGTAATATCCGGCCCGTAAGCGCGCCGGCTGGAACGCGGCGTCTGAATGAAGCGTCATCTTATCATCGTTATTTATTAGGGAGGAAAGATGATGTCTCTTTGGGATGAGAAACGTAGCGTGACGGCTTGCGTAGCAATGCCGGTAATTGCATCGGATAATAGCGCAGGGATGACGCATTGTCAGGCAATCGCAATTACAATGGACCGCATCAATGTAACTTTCTTTATTAACAATTTCCCTGGCAGCGCGAGAATCGAAGCGCCAAGATACGTGTGTTAGTGTTCTTTTCTTCTTTCCTACTTTTTTTTTCTTTTTCTTTTTCCTTTTTTTTTCTTCATACAACGCGGGACGGCGGGAAAGAGGATTATAGTTTTTGTCCCGAAAATTGAGGTTAATCGGACACGTAAAAGTCCCGAAGCTGCTTACCGCGGATCTGCGATTCGTGCGACGATAAATGATTCACGCGCGAAAAACTGCAGTGCGCCAGTGTTGCGTCGGCATTGCGCGTCTTATCTCTCTCGTTTTATATGACGGGCGTTAAATGAAATTACCCCCCACTCCATTCCCCGCGATTCCGTTCGGGCAAACGATGGCGAGAGTGCACCGACTGTTAAGGGTAGACGGCGGGTTTTAAATAGAAAATTAGCCTCTATTCGGGCGAATTAACTTCCGCTACTCCTTTGCCGATTTATTTATCGCCGAATAAATCCGAGCGCGATGGTTCTCGCCTAACCAGACGTCCGCCATCTTAGCGCTGACTCGATAAGTGATGCTGCTTCGTACGACAAGCTTCTGGCTGACTTGACCTCTCAGGTACATTTCCGGTAGCAAAGGGGAATTTTCCGAGCGAGGTTTCCTCAATGGATATTATTATTTTGTTATTACGTCGTCGCATTAACGCCAAATGTCTTACAGTGAACGCTGTTGTGCATTATCGTCATTGTTATCATCATATTACGTTATAATAGCTACAATATGTACATATGCATGCAAGAGTGCAACGATAACGCTCTAATGTTAGCAAACATTGCGCGATGTTTGCCCATATCCAGCCGAGAAAGGCGCACGAGTGCCCGTATTGCGCATTAACAATGCCACGTTGAAACTGAAAACAAGACTGTAATGATAGCTGTTCGAATGGCTGAAAATAAATCATCCCGTTTATGAATCTCCGGATTACTGGAGTACAAGACGATTCTTAAATCCAGATGACGCGAACGGCGACGAATCCTCGCGAGTTCCCTTCCGACAGCGCTAACGCGCTAACGACGAGAATGCGCGAGCCGGACTTCCCCGCAAGGCGCACTAAAATGCGAAACACCCCTCCGCGGATTATGCTCCCCGCGATGCGCGGTTCTCTCGCTACGCGCGGATGTTTCAGCAACGAACTCGCAAACGGGAATACTTCCGTCTTTATTACGCGGATAAATCGGGTCCGCGCGGAGCGATATATCCTGATACAGGAACTTGCAGTAGGTAAGTAGGGGCCGAGGGAGGGACTCGGGCGAATAAGGAGGAGGAGGAGGAGGAGGAGGAGGAGGGTAGAAGGAGGTACACCCCCCGCGCAGAGAGACTTCATTGCGCATGGATGACATTGCCGGGCGGAGAAAGAAATCAAACGGACTCTGCTCGGCGGACTACACTCGGAATCCGATTATGTCCATCCCGTCGATTCCTTCCGTCTATCTTTCCCCTCCTCCCTCCCCYCCCCCTCCMCCCCCCTGGTCCTGCAGTGCGCACAGCACTCGCAGGCAATTGCATCGTTTTTTTCTTCTGCCGAGACGTAATCGAAAGCAAGGCGCGGGATCGAGGGAACGCTCGCGGAAGAATTAGGAGCGGGCTGTCAGGTTAGAGGGTGAACTTCTTTCAAGCTATTAAATATGTATGTGAACACACGCACGTTCCGATGTTACGATCGGATATAAATATATCAGTCTCTCTATCTCTGTCTCTCTCTTGCGCATAAATTGCCGAATTGTCGCAGTTTTATGCGACGTAAGCGATCCTGGTCTCTATCTCGCCTAGCTTTATCACGCGAGCCGGAAGGTAATTTGTTAGAGATAAATTATGGACGAAGCCGCGGACGCCGCGTTTTCATTTCGCGTCTGATAATAAACCCGTGAATTAACACGTCGGCAATTAATTTTCCAGAATCCATTTGCGATACCGGCGCGATACCGATGCATTTATTACGACATAATGATATCACCGGTCCATCTAGCAAAGATTTCCCAAGAGCGCTCAGCTTCCTCTCGCTCGCTCGCTCGAGCGAACGGCGTGAATCTGCGCCTCGCCGGATGCTATTGTCACGCCGTCACAGTCGTGTGCTCTTTGTTGCTCTGTGTACGTTACATTGTATCTGTAACGAAGTTGAGCAGCGATTTTCTGTCAATCGACGCGCGTGTTTATCCCGCGAGAAAACGCATTATCCATAGCCGCTGTATTGTGCGACGCCCCGCGTCGCGATTCACATCGCGGACGCATATCTAATGGCGCGCGTCTCGTCATGAATAAAACAACTGTGCAACCTGGAAGCTTCATATGCCAAAGGGAGAATCGCCCCTTCGGAGGCGCTCGCGTTTTACGTCGCTTTTGAATAAAGGGAGAGAAAGAAGCCTGCATTAACGCATCGAAATTTTCCGGACGGTAATATCGACTGTACAAATTAATCGCTTGCTATCGATTTCAAGCATCGATGATCTCATCGATTCTTGAAGCCGCCAAGTGGCTAATAAGACCAACGGAAATAACGGAGACTATTTCACCGATCAAAATCCTTCTGTAGCGTAAATGAATTTCTTTATAAATGAATTTTCCCTTTTTCTTTTACAGGAGAGCAAGAAACTAAATTGTACACTTATTAACGTAACCTCATCGACGGGCGGGATCTCCGGGGCACGTTTGCAGGATCTCGCAAAGCAAGCGAGATGACTTTTAGAGATCCTCGCAAGGGAAGCACCTTGAGCGATGAGAAACGCATGATTGACAGACCGCTGGGAACAGGGGTTGAACGGGGAAGTAGCTTATGAGGACGAGTATCGTCGCACGGCAACCGCGCGCAAAAGTTTTCGACGTTGCGCGAGACGTTGCGGGCGGTTGCGGCTTGAGGCGCTGGCCATCAACGAGACGGGCGACGAGTGAAATTGCCTCGATTTCATGCGAGGGTGGCCACTCATTGGTGAGATCCGCGCTATTTTCTCGTTACTCCCCGCGGACTCTGCGGTATTAACGCGCCATTGTGTGCATCCAGCGGCGAATATCGTCGTGGGCGACCCTGGCGACCGAACTGAATGGCACGTCCGCGGTCGGGCACGTGTACGCATTGACTTTACCCAATTTATTCACTTATCGCGGCACGACAGATGCTCGCGCATATTAAATAGTCGGGAAGCGCCGTCTTGAATAGAACGGCCGCCGGGGATTTTAAGCTTGAGAGGCTTTTTAAGATGGCGCCTGCAAACGAGGCGCCTCGATACACACGGCGTGTATATAACTTAACGCGTTAATAACTTTGCCCGATAATGCGGAAATCCCCGGCCGCAAAAGGAAAAGGAAGAAAAAAAAGGAGATATATATATATATATATATATATATATATATAAAAGAAGAAGAAGAAGGAGAAGAAAGGGAAAAAAAGATACGTTCAACCCCGCGAGGAGCCGCTCTCTCCATTGCGGTCCTTTTTTCTCTCCTCTCCCTCTCCCYCCCCCCYCCCGCCTCCACTCCCCCCGCCACCGTGCGCGATATTCTTATGCGCGACCACCGCATCATGCGCGCTGTATCGCGGCATGCGCGCTAATCGCATCCGGCCGCGTTGCGAATGCACAATTGCGCCAAGCCTGCTTGTGCAGGTTGCGTTAGGTTGAGGCCGCGCTTGCTCGTCGTTATCACCGTCTCCCCTCGGAGGCCCCCGTTCGGCAGCCAGGGGAAAAATCGGCGGAGAATTTAAATGAAATTCTCGCGTTTACGAAGTAAACGATGAAGGAGATAATTAGGATTCGTAATCCTCGATCGAATTGAGCGTTACCGGCCTCGCATCCGGTACACAGTTAAATGCATTATTTAAATACTCGTTATCGTCGAGTCGTAAACCCATCCCCCGGCTTACATCCTACGGCTGCCGTAGCTCCCTCCCCGCGCGCGCGCGCGCGCGGGATCTCGCGGAGAGCTTCTCAGCTGTTCGGCGAGTTGCGATGTCGAAGCGTCGCTCGAGCGGGGTGGCAAAGCTCCGAGGGTGGCGATTCGGCAAACACGGCGGCGCCGGGAATCCTCCTTCGATTACACGTATCCCCGCGTGGCCGAGATCTCGTCTCGAGCCGAAAACGCCGACTCAGCCGCGAGCAAGCGGAGTCTGCTCTAACGGAGTCTGTCACCGGGCCAGTCATTAATATCCGTCCACTGGAGGGTGCGCGCAACATGTGCGCCGCCCCGCGCGCGATGATTTATGCAACGCTCGGTGTGCGCTCGCTATTATTTTTGCCGCTCTGATTTATTTCGGTCCTTTCCTCCGGCCGAGGCTCGCACGTCGCTGTTCATGAATCACGCCGCATTATATTGCGAGCCGAACAATACTCTCTTGAAGAAATAAACCAGCGTGCGCGCGCGCACTTGCGCAATAGCTTGCCCTTGTCGGGTGTGGACGAGACATCATTTCCGCCCGCTGCATACCGCGCCCCGCGACCACCGGGTGACGGGAATATTACGCTCGCTATATCGAGCTAGTCGTCGGCCAGGAACAAGCGCGTTCCGGAGCATTGAGCGTCATTCAACGCGGACGTCAGGGATGAGATGCGACGAGACGCACGGGGAAACGTGTGATAAATGGCACGTCTTCGAGTCTTCACGGTCGTGTCAAACGTGAAACCTGGCAAACCTGGGGTAGACGCACGCCGCTAAAACACCCTCTGCAATCTCGTCTCTCTTTCGTACTCTTCGGAGATCGCTTTGCCGCGTAAGAAACGCGACGCATTCGCCACGGCGAACTCTCGAACAGGAAAACAATAAATAGCGATGTTCCTATTTCAAGAGAGAGAGAAAGAGGGAAGCTTGTTTTTGATATTAAAGGATGCGAAGGAGAAACGGGAGAAACAATTGAAGAACGAGAATTTTCAGAGAGCGAATTCCGCGACTCAGCCATCTATTTTGCCAAAGTGAGATCAAGGTCGCGAGCACGTCGCGTTATGATTTTTCTCTCAATCGTAAATCCGATGCTCCGTGAGCGAGCGAGCGTATTTGAAATTAATTGTTAATCCGTGCATCGATATCGCATGTTCTCCGAAGAACGAGATATGTAACGGTCATCCGCGCGCGCAGCGCGCCCTTTGACGGCCGCGTAGGGCGCCACCACCGACCGTCCCCGAGGTGAACCCAGTAGTTTGGTTTGACTGACAATTACATTTCAAATTGGCTTCCCAAATTGGCTCGCTGTAATTGCGCAGCCCCGAGATGCAATTAAACCGATAGCCGCTTCCGCGGCCCGCCGTTGGAAGACACGGCGGTAATTCCGCGCTAATGCCCCGCCAGCGAACTTTGATCCTGCGTTGAAGTC
>JAHMML010000007.1:757828-872927 GCA_020341155.1 Eciton burchellii
TGAGCCGCCGGGATGCTCGTAGAAGCGCGCGCGAGCTTTCTCTCTCGCTCCTGCCGTTCCCTCTCTCGAAATCGACAGGCGCGAATCGCATTTCCCCATCACGGCGGAAATTGCAGCAGCGGCCGCTGCAAGGAGCTTTGGCAAACACTAGTCCCGCGGCGGCTCGTCTTCCAGAGGGAAGCGTCTTTCACGAAGCTTCAACAGCGGTCGACAGAAGAGATCGAACGCATCGGCCACGCAACACACACACACACACACACACACACACACACACACACACACACACACACATTGACTTTTCCTTCTATCCTCAATCCGCCGGTTCTCCTCCTTCTCTCGTCGCGGACGATTTTTTTTCCTCTCTGAAACGCGCGCGCGTTTTTCTCGCGCTCGGTGTCTCGCTGATTGCCGGTTTTCAGTTCGTGCTCTTGCTTTTAATCGCTTTTAATTACGGTATTAGGGGCCGGTGCGAAGCGGTGGCACAGCTTCTAGTTAGGCGGCCATTCATTCGCACGGCGCGACTGATTCTCGCTCGCCTCGCTCGTCGAGCGTATTAGTTTCCACGCCTTGTCGATTCGGCTCGTCCGTCAAATTGCCCGGCGATCCCGGAAAAATTAAGTGAAACTCGCAAAGCAGGATGTTCCCCCCTTGCGAGGGGGAAAGCATGCCGAGATGGATGGGGAGAAGCTTTTCATGTGAAATATTCAATTATTCCCCGATCCACCCGATCGCATCCTCGCATTAAGCCGGACAGATATTGCATTCACTTCGTGCGGGAGGTTCATTTGCAAGTTTACCGAGAAAAACGTATCAAACCGCCTCGATTCGTGCCTCCCTCGTGCAGCGAGAAGCTTCCTTGAAATCACTAGGAAGGAAGCAAACTCTTTTTGTCGATTGCTGGCAAAAACTCTCCGCAATCGACGCAAATGAAAAATACAGCGGCAAATAACGAGAGATAAAGAGTTTGATAAAAATGAAACGCCGTTTCATTTTTATTCCGACATCAGACGCGGGACGGACACGGCTGTAGGCTGCCAGCGAGGATCTCCCGTCTCCCGTAACTAACGCTACGGATTAAAATGCCCGCCGTAGACACGTATCACGCTACTTACGTGTCTCACTTCCGGAGAACGTGTTGGATCACGCTAATACGCGAGGAAAAGAACCAGCGCGCGGAATCGTGACACCGGACTGCGTGCATCGCAGAAACGTATTTTTTCGGGAAAACATTTCTTCTCCATTTGCGTGTACGCGCGGCACAACGAGAGAGAGGGGAGAGCGAGAGGGGGAACGCCATGCTTCTTATTTTGCGAAAGCTATTTGCGCCAGCCAGCTGCGTGGCCCGACAAGCGTTTGACAAATGTTTTGTCGATTTTTTATTTCCACCTTTTTGTACACATACGCACACACACGCACGCACGAACACGCGCGCAGGGACGGACACGCGTATAATACAATACGCGCGGCGCATAGAGGATGCTATGCTTCTTATTTTGTGAAAGCTATTTCGCCAGCCACCGGCGCGACCGGACAGCGCGTTTGACAAACGTTTTATTGGATTTCTCTTTTTTCCGCGTCTCACTCGCGCACGTTCCGCGCGCGCGCGCCGGGCGGTGACGGCTTCATGACTCGCGTAATAAGGAAAATAGCGGATTTAAAATTTTCTCCTTGCATCAACATCGCGAGTCAGACGGCACGAGGGACAGGGAGGCGGAGGGGTGAGCAAGAGTGGAAGGGGAGGAGAAGGGAGCCGGGAACGAATTGAACGCGATCAGCGTTCTGCAGGGTTTGTTTGTTTGCTTTGTTCTTCCGTTCTTTCTTTTTTTTTTTTTTTTTTTTTTTTTTAATTTCTCGTTCTCTCTTTTTTCTCTTTTCTTTCTGGTTTTTGTCCCTCTCTTTTCGCGCTAATGCTGTTTGCGCCGTTATTGTTTCTGCGCGTGCATATAGGCGCGCATCTAGGCGGGGGATCCACACGCCATTTCGCACTGACACGTGTCCCTCAACGTAATTTTCTCGTCGTATCGGGGCTGCATTTTTCGTGCGCGTTCATTCATGACGCTGAGTAACGCGGTTTTTGTTTTAAATAACAAAGTGGGTTAGTTGGTTGAGGATAGCGGCGCACGAGGGATAGCCGCGCCACCGGATAGACCCGCGATATTTTCCCGTCGTTTCCGACGAACGTTCTCGAACGCCGGATCAAACGCCGACATTCGAATGTAGTCGGCAATTTCGGATCGCTTTTCTCGCGGCGTTCCCTCGCTTCTCATGCGGCCGTTTCAGAATGCGAAAACATTTCCATCCCGCCGTTACCCCGCCGATGCTCGAATGGATGCTTGAATATTATTTCAGACGGGAAATTGTGTATCGGGCATCAAATGCAAAGGATCGGATGGTAGAGAGAGAGAGAGAGAGAGAGAGAGAGAGACAGAGAGGGGAAGATGGAGAATTTCAACGCGAGATTAATCGAGGATCGCGGCAAATGGATCGGCTAGATCTGCATAAACCACTTTCATACATTCGGCGTGTACGCCTTATCGATTGTCGATTCATTTTGTATACTCGAGTAAAACGTTCGATTAAAAGAGGCGATGAGGTGACTCGTCGAGGTTCGCCAGTCTCTCGCCAGTCACTCTCGAGTACTCGCGCGCGCGTACACGCGCTCCGATAACGTTCCCTGTTTTTTTTCTCTCTCGTTCTCTCTCTCTCTCTCTTTTCACGTTTCTGCGAGTTGCGAACGATATCGCGAGAGCTTTTCGTTGTTGCGGCTATTCGAGGCAGGCGGATCTCGTTAATCGCAATTTCGTTAATCGATTAGACCGCTAATGCGTTCGGCCTCGGCGCAGCTTTGCTTCGCGAGCGATCGCTCGATTCAGGAGAAAATGCGCGCGCACATTCGCGAGACGTCTCGTGCGTAATATGAATGGCGTTTGTTTCACGGGTAGTGTTTCGGAAATTATTACGCGCAACGGCGAGTCGTTTTCGCTTTTGGCCGGGAAACACTCGCCGAGCGAAAAGCAAAGGCAAGAGAGAGAAAGAGAATTCGCTCTCTCCGCTTTTGAAAATCGGACACGCGGCATCACCGAGGCTCGCCTGGCCGAGTTAGCACTTTTGATGAAAAAGGTAAATTGAGAACTCCATCGCGTGCACGGGCGATTTTTACGTGGCGGCACAGGCGGCGGAAGAGGAGGATGAATTCCCGCGCGTCGTGTCAGTATGAAAATATGTTTCTCATCATGACACCGCGTAGGCGATTCACTTTCCAGTCATAGCCGGGCTCGGAATGTTTACTCGCGAAAATAACGCCGGGATTGATTACGCACAATTCTGGCTCTGCGTACTTTGAAGAGCACAAAACAGAGTACGGTCCAGGCTTCGTTATTACGGCGACGCGCGTTATCCCCGAATCAATCAGAACACATCAGAGTTTCTTTTCCCATCCGGTCTTCCTTTGCTTCTTCCTCCCCTTCGTGCGGATTTTCCACCGAACAGATAAATAAAACGCTGCGTAACGTTTTAAATAATCTGTCCTCTTACATTTTCTCTCCGCAACCGAGTTCCGCGTTCCACGTTGAATTAAATCTACGTTCGGTCAATCTATGTGATGTTGAATTATCATAAGACAGCAGCCTTGGCGCTGCTCGATTCTGTGGGGATTATCCCGATATGTCAACAACGTAAGTTTGCCTCGCGCCTCGGAAAGCCACAGTCGAACGGAATTTCTTGTAATAACAAGAATCAGCAATTTTTTCGAGCACATATGTGTTTATATTCCTCGAAGCGAAAGAACCTTTAGTCTTTGTTGCGGCAAGCATTTATCGACCGAATAGTGAGTTACAGAAATAAATACAGCAATCAAGATAATCACAACAATGTGCATCAATAGCGTTTTGCGTACAAGTAATAGAATCGCGTTCCAGTTACTCGAATTCATTGCCTCAATTCATGTTACATTAAACTTAACATAACTTTCTCAGCATAGAAACGAAATGGAATCTTTAAATAATAATTTATTTAAATTTATATTTAATATAATGGTCCATTTCACGATTACAGCCGGTGTGATGAGCGGAGAAGTTAAAGAGAATACTAGCGTGAATCGGCCGGAAAATTCACACCGAAGATTCCCATCTGAGATTAATTTAATCATCCCTCTAATAGAAAGAAATTGACTCTCCGTCAGGAGAGGCATAACTGTTTCTTATCGTTTTTTACTATTTTAATAATGAAATTACTAGCTTCGTGCCATTTTCTCCGCCGCAAAGTGAGAGACTTGTGATTCTATACATTTCGCTCGTCTGTATACACGCACATATACGCACGCATGTATACACATACACGCGCGGAGAGTCAGTCAAGGAATTTTAAAAGATCCAATGCCAATGCCTGGACGCCACTTCCTAACAGGACATGGACCATTCGCAACGAAGTTGGCACAAAACCTAAAAGATAACAACGAGTGCTCGTGCGGCAAAGAACAAACAACGAAACATCTTTGGGAATCATGCGAACTTAAACATCTATGCAACAAAGAGCCGCAATTGACAAAACTATTACAGGACAAACATAAAAGAAGAGAATTCCAATTTCTTCTAAAGGAGATGGAAAAGAGATTAAAGAATGAAGAACGTCAGGAACAGAAATGCGGACAAAAGGCAAGATAAGTAGCAGATTTTTTAAGTGTTTAAATTTCAACACTACTCAAAAGTGTGTCCAACACGTTGGATTGTCGGACGACATAGTCGGTTGGTATCAGACGCGGATATACCGAGATGCCTAGCATCTCCGGATGTTGAAGGACTGTAAATGCAAGAGGAGCAACACGGTAACCTTCCTGGGAAATCAGCGGAAGACATTTTTCCCGCAGGGCAACGATGCTCCATAATAAACATCCAAAACAACAACGATAAGGATAACGTAAACCTGGGTAATCAAACATAGTAAAATCAAAATTAAGCCTCTCTTAGAGATATACGCGAAGATAAATAAGAACAAGGCAAAAAAAAATTCCATATTATCACACGCGCAAACGCATACACACGCGCTCATGCATGAACTATGCACACGCACGCGCAGGCGCAAGCGTATAAATCTCATGCATGCGTGGAAATCCATGAAAATACGCAGGATGCGGGCATATACAAAGGCCCCCGCGCCTGTGCAGAACTCTGGCAAGAGGGATTCTTGAGTCTCAGATTACTCAATGTGATCAAATGTTACACTGTTATATGAAGCAGAAACCTGGTCATTCAAAGTTCCTCAATAAAATAAAAATTTTCGAAATGTAAACGTTAAGAAGGTTTTTAGGAATCTGTTAGACGAATGAAACGCCCAATGAAAAGCTATCATATGCTCCCTAAAAGCTATTATATTTATATATATGCCAAAATATACCATTCTTGAATCCAACTGAGTCAAACCTTGCAAAGTCCATGCTTCCGAAGGGGACTTCACTGGTAAACCGCGTCACCATGACGTCCTCAAGCTCGCCCTCCAAGTTTGTCATCCAAGCTTGTCCTTCAAGCAACTTATCTCATGTGACGAGATCCGCTGGAGATTCTGACTTAATCGTGACTCGGGTCAGCTCAGTGCACGACATGAATCGATGCAGCAGTTTCTTCTTAATGGCCGGGCTGGTTGATGTGGCATACATACGGCGCATCTCAGTAATGTCTGACTTGGCCGATTTCAGTGGGTCAAGTCTTTAACGGAGATCCTCGTCATGGAGATTCCATCCACCGCAATGTTTTATCCTTGAGTTCGTCGTCCGATATATCTCGGTTAACAAGATCTGTCTTGTTTTTTATTGAGCCATGTAATCCCAGCGATCTGCTGATGTCAGCTCCAGAGTCGTTACCATCCAGATGATCACATATTGGGTCATCGAAACGAATATACTGTCCATGTATCCACTTGCAACGAAGAGTGTTTTGATTAGTAACTAGCTCCGTCTGCCATTAGTCGAAGCAGACATGCTGGTTGTAGAGCCAATTCTAGATGCTGAGTGGACATGGCTTCAGATATGATTTTCGCAACTGTCATCAAGAGCGAATATCTCCCCTCACCGTTCTGTTTCTCCAGTATCCTGTAACATTATCTCGATAGCTTTAAATAAAAGCTCGTTCTTCGACCATCGACCAAGGTGAGAGCTGTGTAAGATTCAAATTCCTTCTCCTAACTGAAAGTTGTCATTCTGATACCACGTCCTCGCTTGCTCCTTGCAATTGAAGGCTTTCTTCAATATATCCACTTTAGGTAGAACGCCGCCCACAGAGTGTTTCCGAATGATCGACGTGCCGAGTGGAAATCTATGTTCCACTATGTTCGCCGGCATCTGCATGCTCGTGTGATGGCATTTTATTATGAACATTTTTGATGGGATCGCGGCAACCCGGCGAGAAGAGCGACGGAGCTCCGAAACGTGAGTTCGCAAGCGGAACGACAAGCGGATTTCTCGGATATGGGTGCCTCGTGGCTGAACATCGACGTGTCCTTTGCAAAAATTTCGTTACTCTTTCGATTTTCATTCCATACATATACGGCAACGGCCTGGCCTTGGTCTTCATTTCATCAGCAATTGGCGAGACTAAATCCCTCAGGATGAATATACACGCGCGTGCGGCTTCGTCGGTCAATGTGGACCGATCTCTCACGAGGGACCAGTTTCCCAAGTAATGCACCAATCGGTCAAGATGCTTCGCTCAAGGTGCTCGAAACGGTCAGCCTACAGTCTATAATTTTAACTTGATTCTCTGCCGGTGTTGCATGCCGGTATTGAAAAGCATTCACGCAAGTTCTCCATCTTGTTAAAGCGATCCGCGAACGGAGCCATGACTGGTTTCAGCGAGAAAACGTATCATTATCCCGCAAGATTCTAACCGAAGCTTTTGCGCTTCAAGGCTGCTCTCGCGGATATCACGAATCTGAAACGTCTCGGAGAGCGTACGCGCCAAGAAGCAAAGCATCGCGGATCGGAATCGTGCGTTCTCCCGCGAGTTGCACGCTCGATCTATGTGAGTAAATTCTATTTACGTGGATTATGCGGACTCGCGAGAGAATCCCAGATTCTTCTTTCAGCCAGGATTTGAATGTTACATGATTCATTCATTCAGGCCTCCGTCTCAATGCGGATTCCATTCTGTCTCCGGCGAGCGGAATGTCGGCGTAAGCCGAGGCTCCAAAGAATATGCACATGCGCCACGTACTCAATCTTAGCATTTAGCATGTCAAACGCGGAAGGCTTCGCATTCTTGAGCAAAGTCTTTCCTTCTTTCAGAGAAAGATGGACAGATAGATAGATACAGGGAGGGTGGGAGAAAAAAACATGTCAAATAATCGATTCCGATTTACGGGACACCAATCCAGATGATGGTGCACGTTGAGAAAATGCTTTGTTAACGTCGGCGCTCGTTAAGGGCCTCTTGATTTCGGCCCTCATCGATTCCCGATACTGACAAAGTGTCACGCACACTTTACCCGCCTTCAGCTGTTCCTTCAACCTTCCTTCTAAGGAAACTCTCTCTCTCTCTCTCTCTCTCTCTCTCTCTCTCTCTCTCTCTCTCTCTTTCTCTCTCTCTCTTTCTCTTCGTCTATTGTCAATCTGGCCTAGCAAAGCGGAATGCGCGGTGGTTCTCCGCGGCGGGATGCATTATCGCATTCCTGGCGCTTCTTTTTCTCTCTTTCCTCCTTCTTCTCCTCCTCTCTCTAGACTAGAGCCATGCGTGGAACGATATTGGCGGCAACTTTTCCGCGGCGTCCCGAAACTTTTCGGCCGGCGTGGCTTAAAACTTCCCCCACGGCGGTTATCTCGCGAAAGCTCAACGGGAGGGAAAGTATCTGATCTCGATCTCCGAGGCGTCAGGAATAGGAGGGTTGCGGACGGCAGGGATCCTCTCGCAGACGGGGCGTAAGTCCAGGAGGCTCCGGAGATGCAAGTTATAGGAAATCCATTAAGTCATTTTCGTTAGCTCGTCGATCATCTGGAAAACGGCCCGGCCGTCATGCCGAGGCAGATTATAGGCGCGATTAATAGCGGCAGCAATAAAAATCTTCGATGAATGTGCTCCGAATTGAGATGTAAATGTTACTTGAAATATTTCACATAGAAATATCCCCGAAGAATCGTTAATTAAACGAAAGGAAACTAAAGGAAACGAAGAAGAGTCGTTACGTTTGCCTTTTAGCAAAACGCCTCTGAAATTTGTAGCGGGAACCTACAATCGACGAAGTCTTCGAGATATCTGTTGATCGATTCGTTCTCGCTTAAAGCGAGAACATATTTTTCAGATTCATGCGATGTTATCGCGATAAACAAACGTGTTAACGATTGAAGCCCGAACGAAACTCTCGATCGCGCATAAAACATCACTTTCTCAAAGGCCTCGCCTGCAAGTGAAATCGAAATTTGGAAAAAGGGCGCATAGCACCGCACAGGCGTTGAATTCTCTTTTTTCCTCGCATATCCGTACACGGAGCGTAATTAAAACAAACGTACGTTCCGCGCAGTTTGAAGTGCCCATGTGTGTATCTCTGGCGAAATGTAGGACACTGAAGTGCCTCGCGTTCGATCGCATCACCGTCATTGCAGTCATTTTATTCTATGACGCTACCAGACATATTACGTTACCAATTTTCGCCATCGAAGCGCGTGTACAAAGTCGGATCGTCCGCCTGGGAATTTAAAACGCACCGCGTTGATTCCCGTATTACACGCAAATGAAAAGGGGATTGAACGGCGAGGGTGCCCGATTAGTTTCGCAGGAACGGATGTAACGCGATATATACGCGGCCGGCTAATACATCGTCCAGCGCGGAACGAAGTAACGGCGTGAAATTACGACAGTGGGAAATAGATCGGGAAAGAGCGGTTAGATAGCGGAATTTCCACTACATCCCCGATATATCTGCGGCGATCGAAGGGGTAAGGTAGCGCGAAGGAGCTCGAGAACGGAGCGTGCAATCGAACGAAGGATAAGTGCCCATAAAGTCGAACGATGTTTGGACGCGACTGAAAAAGATGTGTAATAATGCGGCGAGCGAGAGCGTGGATCTTAAAAGTAATTGTAAAGCGAACAGAAAAGTTTAGAGCGATAGGACGAACGGAATGGACGATTGGCAGATTGGAACGCAGAATCGTTACATCTTTGTTCGTCCTATGTGTAACGTCAAGCATACAAATTAATTTCTTGTTCTTTTTGTTAAAGTTTCGGGTTCTTTTAAAGGTTCTTTCCGATACATCGCTCAGTTTGAGCAAGTTGCCTTTCCGCTTAAACTGAGCTTCGATCCAGTAGATACCGCAGTTTCTCGTCTTTGAATTTTCGAGGGCGGAGCGTGAACTGTGTTTGAGGTTCAGGTCTCCTTCGCGAGATCTCTCGACAACTTTGCAGGTCGTGCGAGTCACTGCAATAAGAGCGCGACAAATCATTTCAGCGTCGTTCTTCAGCGCGTTTCTCGAACGCGAAAAGAATGCAGGGCCGAATATGCACCTTGTAGGCCATCGTGTATACATCTGTTTTTGGAGATTATGTCATCCATTAGTTGATATATAGTCTGAAGAAATAGATGTCAGCACTTAAAAATCACAAAAGAATCGATACTCCAATTGAAAATGATTTTCAAGATCGGCGAAGGAAAGCAAGAAATTAATTCGTACACCTAATACAATAAAAATGTGATTCATGTAGAACTCTAGCGAATTCTGGTAATAAATAAATTATTTAAAATGAGAGAAGATACGTGCGGAGGACACGCCGTTACGTAAAGGAAAACAAAAGGCTAACAGTTTACGAATGCACGTCAACGTCTATGAGAAATTGATAGAGAAAGAGATGGCAAGTCCCTCTTGCCGAGGGTCTCGACGAGAGACACGCTGGAGCGAATTTATCGTTTTTCGAGAAAAAGCAAAGGAGGGATGGATGGAAGCTCAACAACGTGATACTCATGTATATGTATCGCGATAGTTTGGCACCCAACCGCGCTCGATTATTCATTACCCCGACTTTTCTCCGCGAATCGCACCTCGAAAGTCAAGTATCCCGCGGCCATTATATCGCCGTGTCAATTTCCGGATCTTAACATATCTATGCTAATCAAATGTTTGCGTCCCCTTTGGTAACGTTGCTTGGTTCAAACTCATTATCTTGTTGTCAACAAACCTCCTTTCCATTTAGCGGTGCATTTGCAATCCATCTGTGATTCGTCCTTGGTTCGCGTCCTTAATTCCCCGTGGTCTCGAACATTTTTGCAAGATATTAGCCGGCAGAAAGCGACCGGCTTTCGTTCCGGAGAATGATTGGGACGACGGGAGGGAAGGAGGAAGAGCGGAAATCGTTTTTACGATTGAAGCTTGTATCATCGCGCGGGAAGGAGAACGACGGAGGTGGAACTTTTCTCGGCTGTCACCGTCATAAATTATCTGTGACCCGTCGCGAGTTTCCGGCAATGACTTCCTATTTGGCTGGCTGTTTCAACGAATTCTCATCGAATTCTTTTGCTTGTTCCGCTCGCTCGTCCGCCCATAACGCGAACAAGTGCATCACTTTCAAGTTCGAACGCTCCTAGCGGCGACTGATCGCCGCTTAAATGACTGCTCCCCTTTTCGTGTTCTTCAGAGATGTCGATCGAGTTCTCCGGTGCGCGTAAGATTGCGAAGGATCGCGATGTTTACTTAAAGATCTTTTTATTGGATGGCTGGTTTCTATATATTGATGTTATTATGTTTTCTTTTACGTTGATTATTATAAATATATACATAAGTTACAGTAATATAAGATATATATTACTGCAACTGTAATTTTGGTAAATTGTAATTTTGGTAGTAAAATACCTTTTCGTTTCTACAAATTCGCGACGTGACGATTTACGAAGCGACATCTACAAGTAATATCAGAATTGAATATATCATCGACGGTCGTTCCGTGGGCTCGCTCTTGTAAAATAAACTCGCCGTTAGTACGTTACTTTTTCCCTCCCTTTTGCCCGCTGCAAAATGGGCTCTTTCGCGGATACGAATACGAAAGAGCCACCCCAATCTCTCGAGCGTCTCTCGTACGATTCCACACCACAACTCTCCCCCTTGATATAAACGCGCGTTTATTTTTTATCTCCTCGGCGGTTTCGTTCGCTAATAGCTGCCGGCTTTACATCACGTTTCCATTGATTATGCCCGGTGTTATATCTTGTCCAATATTTGTACGGCCCCGCGAAACCGGAAAATCGTGAAAAATATCGCACGATATTTTCCATTAGCGTGTAACGTAAATTTCGAGGTATTTTGCTTGCATCAATGTCAATACGCTCATTATCGTTGCTGCGCGTAAACTCGGGAAACCGGGAAATGTTTTCCCTCGGATTCCTCCTCATTGAACGATTATCCGTTCGAGTTGCGTTCGCCGCTGCGTGGAAACGTGAAGACGTGAACCGTCGCGAGACGTGAAACGATCCGGAAACTCGCCGCGCGCCTCGCCGAGGAAGCGCCTCCGATACGATGCCGTGCTATAACAGTCGCGCTTTATCGCGGGTTCATTCCTGACGACGATTCATCCAGGCGCCTCCATCTTCTCGCCGAATCTCAGGTTCGCCGCGCGTCCATTAAATCGGTCCCGGCGTTTCGCTCAAACGCACGCGAATCGCCGTAAAACGACTTCCGCCGTATCGATTTCTGGCGAGTGGAAAACTGCGCCGCCTCTCTTTCTCTCTCTCTCTCTCTCTCTCCTTGTCTCTTTTTCCTTCATTCGTTCTCCGTTTCCGTCTGTCTTTCTTTCTCTATCCAGATCTAATCTCGCCGGCGCGAGCGGATGTTCGCGGAGATCCTGGAACCTCCGCGATCGGCCATCGTGGAGATAACGTGCGCGAGATGCACGCTAACTCGATAACGAGCGACGTCCGCGTCGCCGTAATTCTGCACAAATCAAGTCCGGTACGCTATTTGCCCACGCGCGAACGCGCGAGTGCGCGAGACGGTTCCCCCTCGTTCCCGAAAAATAAATCCACCTTCCGTCGCTTCCGTGCTCTCTCCTCCTCCTCCCCTTCTCTCCGTTCCTTTCCTCATGCCTCTCTCGCTTGTACGCTGTTATCCATCTTATTTTTTACCAGTTTTCTTTTTTTTATGTTACACGCTCCGAGAGAGCTTACGTCCTGAGATATGAAATAAATCCCTGTTCTACTGCGCTCTCTTTCACTCGCCCAAGACGCGAGAGCTTGGATTCGACGGTCTTCCGCCGGCGATGGATCCGGCCCGGATGTCTAAAGTGGAAACATTCGTGATGGATCGCCGCCACCCCCGCGGCGCGCATCTCGTATATCGCCGGCGATCAGTGATCGTAACCACCGATCACTGACTACGTAGTCATAATAGACTCGAGTACTCGAGTGTATCAGTAATGTGACGTGGTCGCTCTTTGTATCTCGCAACTTCCGCTTTACTTTGGCATCTTCTCTAATGTACGTGTTATAACGATACCGTGTGATAGACCTCGTGATATGAACGATTACCCTATCGTGTGTCGCAAGAAATTTTTTCTCCTATCCTCCGATATGATTTTCATTTATTATATGATATCGCTTGTGCTATTGTTTGTTATATAATCTCTATTATATTATATCTCTCATCTCTTATCCTCTAATATATAAAATATAATGTAATAATGTAACAATTATCTATGGATCTATGAGAATATGTCGCGAATGCAACATGCGATTTTTGATAAACAAGTGAGCTTATATATTTGTCGAATTCTTAAAATTAATTTATCTTTACAATTGCTATAATGAATATATTTACCATCCTCCTTAAAATATTAATTTTTTCATTATATCTATAATAATCTAATTAAATTAAATTTTAATTTACTCTAAATTAAATTCAATATTCAAATTTTTAATAAACATTAAATAAATTATAAAATACTTCCAAAAATGTTCATATATAATACTAAAAATATTTAATTATCAATATTTCCTAACAAGATTTTAAATTCAATCTGGTTATCCCATAAATTATAAATTATAAAATATATTATTTATATATTTAATTATTCTAAATAAATTTTATAATCAAATTAAACTTAACAGAAAAGAACTAAATATCATTATAATTGAATAAAATTTCTTCACTAAAATATAATTAATAATATTGATACTACAATAATTCACATTATACACTTGCAAACATCGCATAATCTAAATCTTAATAATTTCGAGATTAACTAAATATTAATTTATAAATTAAAAAACGCTGATACAAAAGGTACAATAAATTAAATTTACAAAATTTTACAAAATTTAACTGTCATCCCTTTAAGTTACCTTAATATTACATACAAAATTTATTTAAATCACTATTTAAATTACTCAAACTATTTCAACTTACTATAATTTTAAGTATCAGTAGGTCCTACTGATCAGTGAATACTACTTATTTTCAACAAAAATTAATTAAACTTAAAATTAATTAAACTTAAAATTAAACTTAAAATAAAAATTTTAAAATTTCAAATAATCGTTCTATCATGCCAAGCTCGAAAATTACTATCAAAAACAGACGATCAAGGGACCATACACTTCAAGTAATTCTTTCAAGTAATTTTTCTAAAAAGGGACTCGCACGGATACATCTGCAGTAGGCTGAACGAAAATCCGTCAACAAGATGATCATTCGTAATTCGTCGAATCGATTTTTCCAAAATACTTCTAAAAAAGCAACGAATCTACGTTGCTCATCTCGCGCGCGGTTCGCTCACGATTAATCGATATCATCAGGAATAATCAAAGAGCGGGATTTTGCCCCGACTCGAAAGTCGCAGTAAAGCGACTTTTATTGAACCGTATTGAAAGAACGCATCCATACGTGCCACGCGGTTTCTTTAAAACCGCGAGTTATCAGCAGGGAGCGGAATGACGAATTATTTGGCCGATCTCTTTGGCGAACTTAAGTGCTCCGCGTCGCGTTCGCTGTCAGTAGAGTGACTGATCGCGCTATCGAGTCGCGAGATGATGCGAATTTCTACTCACTTTGCCACTTAGCGCGCTTTTCATTATCATTAGACGTCCTTGCCAGCGGATTAAATAACACTCCGCGCGGAGCGCAAATAACGTTCCCCCGCGGACTCGAATTACCCGCCTTGTCTCGCCGCTAACTTTCCTCGTGTCCCACAAGGGTCTCATTGCTCGCGGATGATAAGTGGAGGAAGGGATTACTTCATGCGTTAGTACGTCTCTTTAAACATCGTGCGCGTTTCGTGCGTATAAACCGCGTGCGATAAGTAGAGTGCTGGAAAGGCACTTTTGAATTTACGAAATCTGCGATCGTATATCTGGAGACACAAATCTGGATAGCGTTCCGCTGGAGCTAATAAGCCACGGGATTTCAATACAATTAAAAATGGAGCAGGGAAGGAGGAGAGGCGATCGAACGATTGCTCGAACGGGTGCTCGAATCGGATCGAGCGAATTGAACGAGCCTGTTATCAATATGGAAAATATTGAATATGGAAAATCGGCTTAACGGCGGATCAAGTAGTAATATATTCTTAATTGCGCACCGGATGACCTTTACTCCATTCGCGAGAGTCGAGGGAATACAGGGACGACTGTAAGATCACGTGCTTCATCGTTGACTCGGATTCTCGAAATTGCAGGAAAAATCAAATCCGCTGCCTGACAAACATGTCGGATTTATCAAGTGACGCGATATTAATTCGCGTGTAATGCCAATTCAAAAATAAAACGATACGAAACAGGAGATAAAAACAGATCGTACCATGAAATCTGTATAATTATTACAGAACTGTCGCAAGAGTACATAAGTACATAAAAGTACATAAAAACGCTCGGATGAGAGAAACGAGGGCCAAAAGCATTCTCCTCGGATAAAATCGACCTCCGGCATCCTCCAAAGGGCACACATTCTGGAGAAAGCAATCGCCCGACGAATCTACGCAAGCTGGATGCGTTACAATTCTCGACGCCTTCGTGCCTCTTAATTGTAATTTTCCGAAAAGCTATAATTTCACATCATTGGATCACGGTGCGGAGCGAAGGGGGCTGTTCGGGGGCGAAGGAAGAGCGTCTGCTAGTGTGATTTGCGAGAAGGAACAGAGGGAGGGGGGGGGGAGAAATGGCGAGCTTTCCGACGAGGAGAGCTATGACAGGAGACGGCGGCTTGGGCGACGCGAAAAATACGAGTGAGGAGTTTAAGGCGGGCAGGGAGACTCGCGCAGGCTGAAAACTCCATTATCGTCGCGTGAACTGAATAGCAATGTCCGCCCTTTAAGGCGGGGAGGGATGGGAGAGGGGCGGCGGCGACGGAACGCACGGGGGTGGCAGGCGATAGCGCGCAATGTGCGCGCATTTTTAAGCAGATCGCCTAATGGCGATTTAAATCGGGGATGGCAATTAAAGTCTACCGACGAAGAGGGAGAAAGAGAGAGAGAGAGAGAGAGAGAGAGAGAGAGAGAAAGGATGGAAGGGAGGGAGGAAGGAGCGGGGTGGTCCCCGGTGTAGATTCGAGGACGTAATCGGCCGATACCGACTCGTGCGCAGACATATAAGAGGGGGTTAATGCTTGCGATTCGTTCCACGAACGAATCCCTGAATAACGAACGGTGAATAACAATTCAAACGCACGGCCGAATCCGGCCGGGCGGTGAATACGGAAGTTGGAGTGGATTTATCGATGGATTAATATCCCCGATGTTCGTCGGATCCCGAGACTGTCCGCGTCTCGCATAAAGTATCAAGTATTAAGTTTTCTCTCGCGAGGCTATCTCGCGACTTTTGTACTTGTTGCATTTCCAGCGCACGCTTATGCCTCCCGACCGAGGGATCGCTCATGTTTGTGTCGCGGCACATCCATCGTACCTTACTTCGAGCTTTCAAATTCCGAGAGATTTTACGCGAAGCAAAATACGCGACATGGAAGCATAGAAGTTGCGTGCGCATACAAGTATATATATATATATATATATATATATACAAGTATATGAATTTCACGTGAAATTCTTTGATCATTCGATGCTATAATTTTAATTAAAATAAATGTATGTGTTCACGCCGCCGTATACATGTGATACTTCAAAATTTTTTAATACATTTAATTTATTCGGTCTATTTATTATATGAACTGTAACGCATTTAATTAAATTAAATCATGCCCACGGATATAGAGAGTCGATTTATAATTAACACCGTATAGATCAAGAGAACAACACTGTATCGAGGTTATTGAAAATTCCAGAGTACGATCACGATATCGCGCCTCTTCTCGCGATTATTTCTGCTCGGCGACCGAGCACAAGGCGAGAAGAGATCGCCGTTTCAATTTCTGCGCCATCGCTGTCGGCTAAAATAATTGCTGGCGGGATCTCGACTGAAGAACAAGAGCAACTGCCGCAGGTTGAAAGAAAAGGAAGCTTGCGAGAAATCTTGCGGGATTGCAGGCAGGAGTAGGCAAGAGAAAGACAAAGCGAGAGAGAGAGAGAGAGAGAGAGAGAGAGAGAGAGAGAGAGAGAGAAAGCTATACGAGAAGGAACCGAGCGTCGACGATATGACTCCTTATGGCTCTTGATGACGGCGATGTGAGAGAGATGAGGATGGAAGGAAAACGCGTTACAAGACGCGAGCATGATTCACAAGAGGAAAAGGACGGAGAAAGAGCGCAAGAAAGGGAGCTCTAACCAGAGAAAGAAACAGAGAGAGAAAGAGAGAGAGTCATAATTGCGTTCATGAAGAGTTCCAACGACCAGAAGTGGCGAGAAGTAATCGATTGGTCTCAGTTCTCTGCTTTCGCCGTTCAATCTCTCCTCTGTTTCTCTCTCTCTCTCCCTCTCTCTCTTTTCCTTTTCTTACTTCCTTCAATTCTTCGTGTCTTTTCGTCCCTTTTCTGGCGACTAGACGACGTCCTCGTCGTCGTATGCTCTTTCGCTGGAATGTACAAGGAGCATCGCCAACCGTCCTGCACTTTGCCGACTCGTTTTATTAATTACTATTACACGCGAGCCGCATTAAACTGATTGCGATTTACGGCTACGTGTCCTCGACTCCGTTGCGCCGTATTAAAGCGCGCGGCACGTAGTGAACTCCGCCTTGGTGTTATCGTTAAGTTTTGTTATGAATATCGCGAAGCCGAGACGTAACATTCCTCATTTCAAAGTGAGAGCGCCTTTCGGGGAGTTTCCTCGCCGTCAGATTCTTCTCGATCTGGAAGCTAGGTCCCTTCCCCTCTCGCCGTGCCCTCACCTAATCTCACCTCCAAAGTGTCACGCGGGATATACTTGCGATTCTCGAGTAATTAAGAATTGGAGACGCAGACAAACCGAGCTCGAGTAGGGAATTAAGGTCTTCGGTTGATTCTAAGTGGACCGTGATTTTCGCTCGTGATTGAAGCGCATTAAGCGACGATTGTGTGCAAGATGTTCCTGCTAGGAAGTGTCGAGTATCGAAATGGGATTAGGAAAGCACAAGGCGAAAGAATCCCTAATGTTTTCAGGGCATCTTGCATCTGTTTGATACAAAACGCCGTTGTCTTTCCTGAATTATGAAATTCGCAGATTTGCTCTTGATTTTTGCCCTACGATGATTCTTAATTTTCTTAAAATCGATGTATGAAATTTCTTTCAGAAGTTAGATAGATAGATAGATAGATAGAGAGAGAGAGAGAGAGAGAGAGAGAGAAATTTCTGTGTAAAATTTTTGATGTGAACATCACAGATGAGAAGCGCAATATTCGACGCGCGTTTGCTGATATACGTCATCCTGTAACATGGTTGCTTTCTCTTTCTCTCTCTCTCTCATGATTCTTGAAAGATTGAAAAGCGATCCGCGTTTAAGAGCCCACGGATCCGGAGAGCGATGAAACCGTGTCGCCGTGGAATTACATCAAGTGATCGACTCTTTAGACTGCAACGAGGCGAAGATTTCGTGTACGAATTGGTTTCATTATGGAGCTTGTTAATGCCCCCGAAAATTATTTTCAATTAGATTCTCCGAGGGGGATGAAACGGAGTTAGTCACGGGCGGCTATGTTCATTCGGCAAATTTGAACGCAACGAACCGTGAACAAAAGTGCGCGATATATATGGTATAATATTATAAAGGCGCGATGTAGAAACGTAACACAAGAATTACAAGCAAGAAATAAGTAATCAGACGTAATAATCTTTATGATCATTCGATCGTCGATGGAGATCCGCTCGGTTCTAAACGCGTGCTCGAATGTAATGGATATACGTGCGTTTAATTATCTCTTACGAATGCGCTGCGTTTAATTCTCTCCCGGCAACGAAAGAATCCATTCAAAGCTCGCTGGGAAACAAAGACATAATAAGGTACGCTACATCTAAGATACGAATAATAAAAGGTTTGGTCAATAATCCCCTGCGCGCGGTCCATGACGTTCTCTTCATCTCCCTCTCTTCTTCTCCCTCTCCTTCTCTTTTTCTCTGGCAGTTCGTACATTATATAATCAGGTTGGGAAATACTCGGGGAAATATCGAAGGTGTGATGATATCGACGCGACTGTCGCGTAAAGGATATAACAGATCGAGCCGGCAAGAAATCCGACGAGAACGGTCCACGATGCTTATCTTTGATCGCACGTCGCCGGCGAGCGATCCTCAGGGGTAATTGATAAGGAATTCGCGCTTCTCCGGGGAAATTAACGATAGCATCGAATCTCGATGCGAGTCGAGGAGAATCGCGAGAATCTAAGCCGCGCCTGTTGAATTATTCTGTTGACGATTGACGCAGCAAACGTCAATAGTTGGAACGTCAAATTTCCGACAAATCACGGGTATTTCTGGCGACAAGATCGTTAAAATGTTTCGTCTTAACAAGCTCACCGCCTCTGATGACCGACGCGCGATAAATGTACCGAAATACACGAGATACAATATTGCAACGTGATCACACGCGCGTGCACTTTGCGAGGAAATACGATGATTGCGTGATAATAATCGGAAAACGTAACGAACAATGCGCGTTTGTGAACGACTTATATGTGTTTTCGTTATTATTTGTTATATTCGTTGTTATTTCATTAATCACATGGCTGATGATTATAGGATTAGCGCATTGCCGTGAAAGAATCCAGTTGGATGCGTAAATGGGAAATCGGATGAATTTAAATTGGATACTTTATTAAAACATCGCGTTACGTGTCGAATCCTTCGTAAAATTCGAACGGCGGATTTTAATGACTTCTCCATTCGCGCTGATCGCGCGATGTTTCGCAGATTCGCAGCACGTGCCTGCGAATGCGACTAGAGTCTAACGAGTTGTCTCTCTTATTTATATCGATAATTGACATCGGGATGTGATCAATCATTTCGCCGCTTGCCGATGACAACTTGCGATTGATTAACGATGAACCCGAGCAGGCTCGAAGAAGAAATGATCGCGCTAACGAGAACGCCGACGATGCAAATCACATTAGCTGGTTAATATATTAAGAGGGAGAGAGAGAGAGAGAGAGAGATAATAATGTAACGTGAGGAAGAAGATGGCCGATCGATGCGCGATTTTCTTCATACTTCGTAACGGAGCGTTCCCAATAAACAATGACGAATGTTTAGCGTTATAAACTTCGCGTTAACCACCATTCGCATTTCGTCATGATAACACACGCATTGGACTGTTTGCGTCATGCCTTTCGATATACTTGGACGATAATATCGACTATAATTGTTTCTTGTATCTCGGCTAGTCGCGCTTTCAAGTCCGAAACGCGTTCTTGTTATCGCATCGATTCGGACATAGCGCGGATTAAAGAGCTAAACGTCAAGCGCGACAGTTCGATTGTTTGATGAGGATTGATCGCAGCTAGGTGAGAAAGTTAGGGTGGTTAGGGAACGATTTATTTCGATGAATCACCGTTGTCAAAATTTTTCAATAAGCGCGCTGCCATTCAGACGCGCGCGCGCTTCATCACTCGCACGCACACACGCTCGACGCCGCGATACCTCCATTTCTGCTCCGATAAAGAGGGTGGTTCGGACAAGACGCTGGCTCGCCGCACAGATCCATCAGTCTCCGAGAGGATCGCTCTTGGATACAAATAATACGTCGAGCGTTTAAGACCAGTCTGTATCTCGCGCGAGGATCTTCTCTCTAAATGTGTGTAATTTTCTATAGCTTCCTGATTGTTATTTCTATTCCTATCGTCGACAGAGCGATAGCGGTATGTAGCATTAATCCCTTAATCCCTCGATCTCTTGATTAATCCCTTAAAAGTTATCAATATCTGAAATAAACACGTGTGCTTACATTTCTTCATTGCAGCTTCATTGCAATAAACAAAATTCCACTCGTATCGGCTGCCTGCTCTCCATTTCACAGCGAATCATTTCTTTCGACTAGTCAGATTAGAAAATGTACAAAAAGATCGATTGTGTCCCTTTATATTCGCCAAACACGACTCATTTCGCTCTAACGAAGCATCTAATCGCGAGACATTCCCTTTTGCTTCGAGATTCGCGAATTGCTAGGCTTGAATTTACGGGAAACCGCGTGTCGCGAACTCCGCGCGCAAGAAACTCGCGTTCGTCATTCGGCTGAAAATTGGCTGTCGCGGGCGTCGCGCCGCGCCGGAAAGCAAGTTCGCGAATCACGTCATGCTCGTGCCTTCTTCCAATTTGCAGGCGCGCGCGACTTCATTCCAAGAAGAAGAAGAAGAAGGGGAAAGGGCATAACATTCGGTGTAACGATCGGGTTGGAACCCGCTCGAAAATTAGTTTCGCCGGCGGAGAGAAATCGGAAATCCTCATTTCGCGATGATTGCATGTCTTGGGCCGCTCGAGTGCGTTCGTTTATTCATTTATTAATTAGCGGACGCATTTGGCGCCGCGGAGGAGTTGCTATGCACTCCAGCACTCGACCTCTCGATCTTCTGCGTTCGCTCTTATTTACCCGCCCCCGCTCGTCCTCCCCACGATTCTCTCTAGCGATCCCTTCGTTCGCCGAGCAACTACAATCGCGACGCGGTATGGTATTTAACGGGGTCCAGGGTGCAAGTAATGCGATGCCTTGGGCGCGCATCCCGAAACTCGAGAGAGGCGCGTCGCAAATGTGTGCACGTGCATCGTGAGTTGCAGAAATATCAAATGGATTTCGCCTGATGAATTCCTGATCCAGTCGAAACGGTACAAACGGTAGATAGAAAAAACGGTCATCGAGAGTGCCGAACTCTCGTCGAGCGCAGGCGCAGGCATAACTTCCTCATTACGATGATGATTATGATAATTATGAATTGGGTTTGGGTTATGATATCGAGTTTCTCTCTAATATTTCGCGATTCTTGATCTGATAATATAACAAAGATGAAGGAAAGAGAGATAAATGGATAAAAGAGGGATCGAAGAGTGCGCGGACATGTTGTAATGTGGGAGAATGACGACTGGATAAATGACGACTGATCATTGATTCTAATAAATGTGCAGCTATGCCCTATTTCATTTGTTGTTCATTTATCATCGTAGCTTGAAATCCGTGGGATGCGTTTCATATACCGCTGCGTGACCCTTTCGCTGCTCCGTTCACCGGAGACATTCTCAGAGTGGAAAAGCCCGCCTGACAGAACTTCGTTCATCAAACTTAATCAAATCTGTGCTCCGGGATAATCATCCCCGAGACGGACATCTCTTTATTTCGCTCTATCTCTGTCAGAATTGATTCGTTGAATCCAATCGACTTGGATGGATATTCTTCCTTATCTTCTCGGACGCGACCAATGTCCCGCAAACTTTCCCAGCTTTCCCTTCGATCATCCCTGTATATCGCACGTTTATCCTCCCCCGGCGCGAGGGAGAACGAGGTAGAATGAACGAGAAGCAAAACAGAACAGCAAAGCCGAAGAAATCGCCCATTGATTAATCCCATAACAGCTCATTTGTCCCCGCAGATATCTTCCTCCGTGATGAACAACTCGACAGAGAAGCACTCGTTCTTCCAGATCGACGAAGACCAACGTCCGTCCGTCCATCTCGGCGATGAATTACAACGACGAATTATGACGTCAGATCCCGGTTCATGAATCATCGCGCCAGCACAAATCAGGATCGCTTGAATCTCCTTAAAGCGAAGCGAACCTCTTCTGATTACCGCTCGCGTTCTCCATCTCGTTCCATCCCGCCGTCTCGCTCGGCTATAATTCTATTACGTCGGCCTCGTAATAGCAGGGGTTGCCGAGGGGGTGTCGACGCGTCATACTGTAACGTGAAGTTGACACATTCTCGATCAATCACGCGTCACACGCAGCTGCCTGCGCATCCCCGCGCGTTAATCCCCGCATCGGCAACGAAGCTACCCCCGCCCTCCCCCGCCATTCCGCTACGCTTCCGCCGTCATGTCCGCATCGGCGATATCGTGTCTCTCTCTCTCTCTCTCTCTCTCTCTCTCTCTCTCTCTCTCTCTCTCTCTCTCTCTCTCTCTCTCTCTCTCTCTCTCTCTTTCTATCTTTGCTTACTCTTGCACTTTCGCTCGCTCACTCGCCCTTGGAGAGCAATCTTGCCGCAACCCTTCGCGAAAGCATCGCGCGGTGAACATTCCTGATATTCGCAACTTGCAGCCCCTAATGCACTCCGATACGTCAGTACGAGTGCTCGATCCACTTTCGGTGGGCCTCTCTTTTTTCTCCTCTGGACATTTCTCGACCCTTCTGGATATTCGGAGGATGCTCGTGTTCGCCGAGACGAGAGCACGTGCGTTTAATCGCGCGTTTAATTCGCGTTCCGCACGGCGCACCGTTTAAAGAATTAACCTTCGCCGACCCACTGACAACTCGCCCTCTGCTGTTTATTCCACCCTTCCGAGGATCGCCGATACTGCGTACAATTCCTAAACACTTTTCATTTATCGCGCTGCCGTATGGCTTTTCTTCGAGATTGCTCGCAAGTGCGCACGGTATCACGGTCGTCTACTTGCCTCGCCGTAATCTCATTAAATAAGCTAAATATTTGCGCAGCTATCGTTGCGTGAAAGGAACGCTGCGAAAACCGTGCCGCACGAAATTATGATAGTTTACTCAGGTCCCATTAGAAATACCGCGTTTGAAATCAGGAATCCAGCCGACCCAGTTCGGTAAATCCTCTCGAGAATGGAAACTACTCCGGTTTTATGGACGCCAACATTTAATAGCCAACTAACAGCCGACTAATCGCCCACATAAGATAATTATTTATTAAGAGGAACGGAAACACATTAAAGTAGTTCCATATCGGGAGTGCTTTCTCACGCAAACCACGCGATGCTAAACGGCTTCGTGATAAGCGCTCAGCACAAACGTTGTTAGCAATATCATTAGAGATTTGATGAGCGTACTTGGGCGTGCGTGTTTAACGTGTGCGATGCACGATTCGGAGATGCACTGGATAGCAACAAATAATCCAACATAATCGGAAAGGATATGCGATTATAGATGATTATACATGATATCCGGCGAAATTAAGGTCGCAAGCTCTCCCTCGTTGCGGGCAATCAATCGATATCGCGCGCACAATGGACCTTCACAGACCTTTAATTACCGAGCGTTTGCGTGCTCCGATCAGCTTCGATTTCTTTTTCTGCGTTTACACTCCGCGGATATGCTCGCGCAGGATATGACCGAAACACGCCGTATTTTAATACATGCGTAACTCGTGCGCAACCGACGTGATAGATAGCTCTCGATTAAATCGCTCGCAATGGCAGCATCACGAAAGTGATTCCGATGATTCCGGCTGATATTCTGCCTGTTTCGCCAATGTCGTGCATCATCGATCCGCGGTCGCTCGTTTCGCATAAGCTCTCGCATGCCGGCTGTGTCGCGATCTTACGACGCATTTATGTCTCGAATAGATAATTTATCTTCTCCGGCAGCGCACGCGGCGATGTTTTCTCGCGTTCGCGCGCGTTTTTCCGATCTCCCTCATGCCGATGCGTTTTTTCTTTCATCGATCGTGAAGAAGAGACGCGAAAACCTGCTTGGCGATCATTCCCGTTTCGATTCGAAATACCTGGCACTGGAAGGCATTGAAAGCCTGGAAATTTTCATTGAAAAGAGGATGTTGCGAAGAAGATTGAAGCTCAAGCCGGTCTTTTAAGGAGAATGCTCGGGATTCGTTAAATAGTTTTTCCTTTCAATCGGTTCTGCTAAGCTTTTAATTGTTCGGCTTTGATGGTCCTCTGTCTGTATATGTCTGTATATAAATTTTAGAATCACGGCAGAATGTGAATTTGCAAATTATGTCCTCGGCACGACATCGTCGCGGCACAGAGTAGATAGGAACTTTACGATTGAGATTATAGGGATAATATTATCTCGCTTCGAGAGTACGATCGAGACACATCGTCATTTTTGTAACACAAACTTATTGACAAACTTGACTTATTAACTTATCGATTTTTAAAAAAGAATTCTTCTCGTTTATTCTACACAACCGTGCATGTCGAGAGCAATGTCGAGAGCAATGTCGATGATTCTAACTCTAAATTGCCATACACGAGTATCTTGTCGCTCTTAATTTTGGAAAAATAAACATTGCTGTTAAGAAACACGCACAGAAGTACACTTGACATCTCGCGACACACGCTATTTTATAGCCAACGCTAATTCCTGTTGACAGCATTTCTCTCAGTTGCGCGCGAAATGCATCTATTTATCGGAACAATAAGTAATAGAAATAAATAAATTCGCCGCAAGTACGGCGGACATTATGAACCGAAAGCTCGATGAGGCGGTTCATCTTGCCTACTGAGGTATCCTCACGCATCAAGTCCAAGTTAATAGAAAGACGAAAAATAGAAAAGGACAGCGGACGACGAGGGAGGGCGAGGAAGGAGATGCGGGAACACGGGGATTGCTTTTATGACATAAGTTTGCCCATGAATAAAATATCAAGGAACTTTCGCGGCAGCCATCCAACTAACCGGCTTCCCTGTCCTCGGCAATATGCGAGTTATCGGTGCTAGGCACAACCTTCCGACGAATATTGCCGACAAGACTGCCGTCGAATCGGTATCGCGATCATCCGCGATCGCGCACGCGGAGATCCGAAAAATGAATGTTGATCCTGTTGATCGTTCGCCAGCGTGACACTCAGCTCTGCCTTCCAACCATTATGATAATCGCGGCTTTAGCCATAAATGCCCTTTTGATTTGACAATCGCTTCGATAGCTCGATCCGCGATCGCAAACGAGCTTTGATCGAGTAATCGAGCGTTCGGTCTCCGCGAGATGATGCACCGCGGCTTCCAGCGTCGCCGAATCTCGACCAGAGAGGAAGTATTTATTCCGAGGAATGATTGTAGGATTACTAAGAGTAATGTGTATTTAACGTTACACAAATGCGATGATCAGAATTTGAATCGTCTCTGTCGTTACCGACGAACTTTGCAAACTTTGATTGCTTCCCTCGATGACTTTCACTCGGCGAAAGTCTCGCTGTATCAAGTGGAGATAGTTTTTTGAAAACTCGTGATTTATACGTCGGGTGGGAAAGGGCCGTGCCCTTGAACTCGAGATAAAAGCAACTATTTAAAGGGGACCATCACGAAGGGGCTATAAATCAGTAGATACCGTAAATTCTGTTAAGCTCCGCCGCGAGAAGAATGCCTATATTTGAAAGTAACGGCAGTAAGAGGCTTTTGGAATTACGGATGCATTGTATTTTCTACGATCTCGCGTGGCATTGCTCGATTTCTCGTTGTCGGGTTACGGCCATATCGCTAATGCTTTCTACAGCTTGAGATTTAAAAGACGGATGCCGCTTGCCGAGGATTAACATGGAAACTGGACATAACTCGCAGTCTTAAGATTCGTTTCATTATAAACTTTTAACTATGTTTTTAGAAATCTTTATTGAAAAGAAACCCGGAAAGAACTCGTAGATTCTTGTCAGCACCTGGATTAAAGCGAGCCTTATTAAGGATACCAAATCTTTTTTATTGCGGTAATTTGGCAGGACTTACTTCCTCGCTCCTGGTTATATTTCCGTTTTACTGCCTCTACCCTGGGTACGTGTACGTTACATCGATTCCATGTAAAGATCCCATTTCAACGGAATGGGCGAATGGGAACGCATTAATCTTAGCGAAAGCCCAAAGCTTCCTTTCAGCCAGGAACACGTATATGATAAATGAATAATTGATAAAATAACATTTTCCTCTCTCCCTTCCGCGCATTTCATCAAAAGCGGAGACGTAGAGACCGTTTTTACCGATAGCATCATGTTATTGCCGTTAAGATAAGTCAGGATGAAGGTAGAAGAGGAGCCTGAAGAGTCCAATCCAGTGCAACATCCGACGCTTGTAAATGAAAAGCACCAATGACGGCTGAAACTTGCAACTTGCGCGGAAGAACTTGCGCGAAGAGATACGTATCCCTTTATTTCTTTCATTTAACATTCGTCGCGGGCCTCGGTAAACTTGCAACGACCGATATAACTTTAACTACCGCTATTTCCGGCGGATCCGGGCTTACCTGCGTGTCAACGCGGAGCACGCGCACAGAAATTTTTATCGAATGACACAGCCGGAATCACATTTAAGTATCTCGCGCGGCGAAGCAGAGCCCGCGAGGTAGTCGCGTTGCTTTCTGAAATTGTTATGACGACGCGAAAAGGCGCTCCCGAGACGGGGACTTTCGGAATCAAGTTGCCCAAACAAGCTTTAACAAGTTCCCGCTAACAATTCCCGCCAGCAACCGAAGCGAGCGTTAGCTGGAACATTAAGTTCCTCGCGGATGGGTTTACTAAATTTATTCAAAATTAGCAAAGAGTTCCTCGAGAACGAGAGATAGGTGGAGGGAGGAGAGGGAGGAGAGGGAGGAGAGGGAGAGGGAGAGGGAGAGGGAAAGGAAATGAAGAGTAATCCGCTGAGATTGTTATTAGCGCAGCTCGCGTAATAGCGCATGTTCAAGCAACGATCCGTACGTGTGCGCATCCCGTTACGGCGAATCAAGTGTTTCGTTATTGATTAATAATAAGCAGACGTTGTCCGATATCCGACTGTTGATCGGCTCTAGTTGTGCGATTAATAATCGTTAGCACGCGGCTTTGATTGGACTTTAATCGAGAGCTCGATAAACCATTGGCGGAAGATCCGGAGGGAGGTCGCGATGTAACGGCGGTTCCTCCTTGAACAACGTTGGCGCGCGGAATGATAATTGAAGTATGGGAAGAGGGAAGGAGAGGTGGGGGGGACACACACTTTTATTCATTCTATTTATCTCTTTTGTCCATTTTAAAACACATATCGGCGCGACGTTCGTTCGTGACGACAACGAGGCCGATTTAAAGGCGAAGGATCGAACCGAGCGCGCCCGGCACCACCGTGATATCGTGATATCGAGCTCTCGACCATCGATCTTTCAGCAGTAGCGCACTCGCCGTTCACGTCAACCTGAATTGTAATGGAACAGGGCTGCTGGGAAAATGCGCACGCCCTCGTGTACACGCGCGCACACGCGCAGGAGTTGCGGTGGCGCATGCTTGAAATCGTGTCGCATGATAAATTCAGACGCACCTGCACACCCATACGCTTGCCGCGCAGCGTCGACTTTATATTTATGCCATGCTGATAGCCGATCCCGCTCCCTCTCTTTCTCTCTCTCTCTCTCTCCCCTTTCTCTTTCGTGTCGCCCTTGTAAAATATGTGAACGCGCACTGGAATGCGCGCTCTCGTCGATCCGGTTTTAACATGCGCCTTCGGGAAATCCTTCCGCTTGTTTCCCGCTTGTTTGGGTGCAATTGTACAGCAGCTGTTGATCCACGAAGAAAAGAGAGAGAAAGAGAGAAAGAGAGAGAGAGAGAGAGAGAGAGAGAGAGAGAGAGAGAGAGAGAGANCGAAGCTACCCCCGCCCTCCCCCGCCATTCCGCTTCGCGAACATCGTCATGTCCGCATCGGCCTGCGTGGGTTAACTAGTCGACTACATTCTCTCTCTCTCTCTCTCTCTCTCTCTCTCTCTCTCTCTCTCTCTCTCTCTCTCTCTCTCTCTCTCTATCTTTGCTTACTCTTGCACTTTCGCTCGCTCACTCGCCCTTGGAGAGCAATCTTGCCGCAACCCTTCGCGAAAGCATCGCGCGGTGAACATTCCTGATATTCGCAACTTGCAGCCCCTAATGCACTCCGATACGTCAGTACGAGTGCTCGATCCACTTTCGGTGGGCCTCTCTTTTTTCTCCTCTGGACATTTCTCGACCCTTCTGGATATTCGGAGGATGCTCGTGTTCGCCGAGACGAGAGCACGTGCGTTTAATCGCGCGTTTAATTCGCGTTCCGCACGGCGCACCGTTTAAAGAATTAACCTTCGCCGACCCACTGACAACTCGCCCTCTGCTGTTTATTCCACCCTTCCGAGGATCGCCGATACTGCGTACAATTCCTAAACACTTTTCATTTATCGCGCTGCCGTATGGCTTTTCTTCGAGATTGCTCGCAAGTGCGCACGGTATCACGGTCGTCTACTTGCCTCGCCGTAATCTCATTAAATAAGCTAAATATTTGCGCAGCTATCGTTGCGTGAAAGGAACGCTGCGAAAACCGTGCCGCACGAAATTATGATAGTTTACTCAGGTCCCATTAGAAATACCGCGTTTGAAATCAGGAATCCAGCCGACCCAGTTCGGTAAATCCTCTCGAGAATGGAAACTACTCCGGTTTTATGGACGCCAACATTTAATAGCCAACTAACAGCCGACTAATCGCCCACATAAGATAATTATTTATTAAGAGGAACGGAAACACATTAAAGTAGTTCCATATCGGGAGTGCTTTCTCACGCAAACCACGCGATGCTAAACGGCTTCGTGATAAGCGCTCAGCACAAACGTTGTTAGCAATATCATTAGAGATTTGATGAGCGTACTTGGGCGTGCGTGTTTAACGTGTGCGATGCACGATTCGGAGATGCACTGGATAGCAACAAATAATCCAACATAATCGGAAAGGATATGCGATTATAGATGATTATACATGATATCCGGCGAAATTAAGGTCGCAAGCTCTCCCTCGTTGCGGGCAATCAATCGATATCGCGCGCACAATGGACCTTCACAGACCTTTAATTACCGAGCGTTTGCGTGCTCCGATCAGCTTCGATTTCTTTTTCTGCGTTTACACTCCGCGGATATGCTCGCGCAGGATATGACCGAAACACGCCGTATTTTAATACATGCGTAACTCGTGCGCAACCGACGTGATAGATAGCTCTCGATTAAATCGCTCGCAATGGCAGCATCACGAAAGTGATTCCGATGATTCCGGCTGATATTCTGCCTGTTTCGCCAATGTCGTGCATCATCGATCCGCGGTCGCTCGTTTCGCATAAGCTCTCGCATGCCGGCTGTGTCGCGATCTTACGACGCATTTATGTCTCGAATAGATAATTTATCTTCTCCGGCAGCGCACGCGGCGATGTTTTCTCGCGTTCGCGCGCGTTTTTCCGATCTCCCTCATGCCGATGCGTTTTTTCTTTCATCGATCGTGAAGAAGAGACGCGAAAACCTGCTTGGCGATCATTCCCGTTTCGATTCGAAATACCTGGCACTGGAAGGCATTGAAAGCCTGGAAATTTTCATTGAAAAGAGGATGTTGCGAAGAAGATTGAAGCTCAAGCCGGTCTTTTAAGGAGAATGCTCGGGATTCGTTAAATAGTTTTTCCTTTCAATCGGTTCTGCTAAGCTTTTAATTGTTCGGCTTTGATGGTCCTCTGTCTGTATATGTCTGTATATAAATTTTAGAATCACGGCAGAATGTGAATTTGCAAATTATGTCCTCGGCACGACATCGTCGCGGCACAGAGTAGATAGGAACTTTACGATTGAGATTATAGGGATAATATTATCTCGCTTCGAGAGTACGATCGAGACACATCGTCATTTTTGTAACACAAACTTATTGACAAACTTGACTTATTAACTTATCGATTTTTAAAAAAGAATTCTTCTCGTTTATTCTACACAACCGTGCATGTCGAGAGCAATGTCGAGAGCAATGTCGATGATTCTAACTCTAAATTGCCATACACGAGTATCTTGTCGCTCTTAATTTTGGAAAAATAAACATTGCTGTTAAGAAACACGCACAGAAGTACACTTGACATCTCGCGACACACGCTATTTTATAGCCAACGCTAATTCCTGTTGACAGCATTTCTCTCAGTTGCGCGCGAAATGCATCTATTTATCGGAACAATAAGTAATAGAAATAAATAAATTCGCCGCAAGTACGGCGGACATTATGAACCGAAAGCTCGATGAGGCGGTTCATCTTGCCTACTGAGGTATCCTCACGCATCAAGTCCAAGTTAATAGAAAGACGAAAAATAGAAAAGGACAGCGGACGACGAGGGAGGGCGAGGAAGGAGATGCGGGAACACGGGGATTGCTTTTATGACATAAGTTTGCCCATGAATAAAATATCAAGGAACTTTCGCGGCAGCCATCCAACTAACCGGCTTCCCTGTCCTCGGCAATATGCGAGTTATCGGTGCTAGGCACAACCTTCCGACGAATATTGCCGACAAGACTGCCGTCGAATCGGTATCGCGATCATCCGCGATCGCGCACGCGGAGATCCGAAAAATGAATGTTGATCCTGTTGATCGTTCGCCAGCGTGACACTCAGCTCTGCCTTCCAACCATTATGATAATCGCGGCTTTAGCCATAAATGCCCTTTTGATTTGACAATCGCTTCGATAGCTCGATCCGCGATCGCAAACGAGCTTTGATCGAGTAATCGAGCGTTCGGTCTCCGCGAGATGATGCACCGCGGCTTCCAGCGTCGCCGAATCTCGACCAGAGAGGAAGTATTTATTCCGAGGAATGATTGTAGGATTACTAAGAGTAATGTGTATTTAACGTTACACAAATGCGATGATCAGAATTTGAATCGTCTCTGTCGTTACCGACGAACTTTGCAAACTTTGATTGCTTCCCTCGATGACTTTCACTCGGCGAAAGTCTCGCTGTATCAAGTGGAGATAGTTTTTTGAAAACTCGTGATTTATACGTCGGGTGGGAAAGGGCCGTGCCCTTGAACTCGAGATAAAAGCAACTATTTAAAGGGGACCATCACGAAGGGGCTATAAATCAGTAGATACCGTAAATTCTGTTAAGCTCCGCCGCGAGAAGAATGCCTATATTTGAAAGTAACGGCAGTAAGAGGCTTTTGGAATTACGGATGCATTGTATTTTCTACGATCTCGCGTGGCATTGCTCGATTTCTCGTTGTCGGGTTACGGCCATATCGCTAATGCTTTCTACAGCTTGAGATTTAAAAGACGGATGCCGCTTGCCGAGGATTAACATGGAAACTGGACATAACTCGCAGTCTTAAGATTCGTTTCATTATAAACTTTTAACTATGTTTTTAGAAATCTTTATTGAAAAGAAACCCGGAAAGAACTCGTAGATTCTTGTCAGCACCTGGATTAAAGCGAGCCTTATTAAGGATACCAAATCTTTTTTATTGCGGTAATTTGGCAGGACTTACTTCCTCGCTCCTGGTTATATTTCCGTTTTACTGCCTCTACCCTGGGTACGTGTACGTTACATCGATTCCATGTAAAGATCCCATTTCAACGGAATGGGCGAATGGGAACGCATTAATCTTAGCGAAAGCCCAAAGCTTCCTTTCAGCCAGGAACACGTATATGATAAATGAATAATTGATAAAATAACATTTTCCTCTCTCCCTTCCGCGCATTTCATCAAAAGCGGAGACGTAGAGACCGTTTTTACCGATAGCATCATGTTATTGCCGTTAAGATAAGTCAGGATGAAGGTAGAAGAGGAGCCTGAAGAGTCCAATCCAGTGCAACATCCGACGCTTGTAAATGAAAAGCACCAATGACGGCTGAAACTTGCAACTTGCGCGGAAGAACTTGCGCGAAGAGATACGTATCCCTTTATTTCTTTCATTTAACATTCGTCGCGGGCCTCGGTAAACTTGCAACGACCGATATAACTTTAACTACCGCTATTTCCGGCGGATCCGGGCTTACCTGCGTGTCAACGCGGAGCACGCGCACAGAAATTTTTATCGAATGACACAGCCGGAATCACATTTAAGTATCTCGCGCGGCGAAGCAGAGCCCGCGAGGTAGTCGCGTTGCTTTCTGAAATTGTTATGACGACGCGAAAAGGCGCTCCCGAGACGGGGACTTTCGGAATCAAGTTGCCCAAACAAGCTTTAACAAGTTCCCGCTAACAATTCCCGCCAGCAACCGAAGCGAGCGTTAGCTGGAACATTAAGTTCCTCGCGGATGGGTTTACTAAATTTATTCAAAATTAGCAAAGAGTTCCTCGAGAACGAGAGATAGGTGGAGGGAGGAGAGGGAGGAGAGGGAGGAGAGGGAGAGGGAGAGGGAGAGGGAAAGGAAATGAAGAGTAATCCGCTGAGATTGTTATTAGCGCAGCTCGCGTAATAGCGCATGTTCAAGCAACGATCCGTACGTGTGCGCATCCCGTTACGGCGAATCAAGTGTTTCGTTATTGATTAATAATAAGCAGACGTTGTCCGATATCCGACTGTTGATCGGCTCTAGTTGTGCGATTAATAATCGTTAGCACGCGGCTTTGATTGGACTTTAATCGAGAGCTCGATAAACCATTGGCGGAAGATCCGGAGGGAGGTCGCGATGTAACGGCGGTTCCTCCTTGAACAACGTTGGCGCGCGGAATGATAATTGAAGTATGGGAAGAGGGAAGGAGAGGTGGGGGGGACACACACTTTTATTCATTCTATTTATCTCTTTTGTCCATTTTAAAACACATATCGGCGCGACGTTCGTTCGTGACGACAACGAGGCCGATTTAAAGGCGAAGGATCGAACCGAGCGCGCCCGGCACCACCGTGATATCGTGATATCGAGCTCTCGACCATCGATCTTTCAGCAGTAGCGCACTCGCCGTTCACGTCAACCTGAATTGTAATGGAACAGGGCTGCTGGGAAAATGCGCACGCCCTCGTGTACACGCGCGCACACGCGCAGGAGTTGCGGTGGCGCATGCTTGAAATCGTGTCGCATGATAAATTCAGACGCACCTGCACACCCATACGCTTGCCGCGCAGCGTCGACTTTATATTTATGCCATGCTGATAGCCGATCCCGCTCCCTCTCTTTCTCTCTCTCTCTCTCTCCCCTTTCTCTTTCGTGTCGCCCTTGTAAAATATGTGAACGCGCACTGGAATGCGCGCTCTCGTCGATCCGGTTTTAACATGCGCCTTCGGGAAATCCTTCCGCTTGTTTCCCGCTTGTTTGGGTGCAATTGTACAGCAGCTGTTGATCCACGAAGAAAAGAGAGAGAAAGAGAGAAAGAGAGAGAGAGAGAGAGAGAGAGAGAGAGAGAGAGAGAGAGAGAGAGAAGGAAAGGAAGAGGTCCGAGATGGAATTCAGACGACGCGATTCGCCGGCATATAATATCGAGGTTCTCGAGATATCAACATTGTGATCAACGTTCTAAACTGCAATTGCAATATTCCAGCATAATCGAATAAATTACAACATCGGGACTTGCGACGTAGCAATCATGATACCGTTCGCGTATGATTTACGACTCGAGATGCTACTCGCGATATAATTTATTCATGATTTACGACGATCTTCGTAACTCGCCTGCCATGTGATTTACGATGTCATTTGCGTTATTTGTAATGTTCAACGTTTATAATCGTTTTGGGATTGTATTTATGAGCTTTTCCGCGCGCGGCGATCGCGGCGCACCCGAATCGCCCGCGAGACATTCGCACTTGTAACGGAAGCTCTCATGTCCCAAGCAATTACGGATTCCCTCGGGTTTGTCATCGCAGGTGCACTTCTCCCGTGCATCCATGCGAGTGCAAGTGAGTTCCCGTCGTCGGAGCGCGGTGTATCGTCTCGTCCTTTTGTTTCGCCGTCTTTATTGCTTTTTCGTTCGTTTCCTCCCGCCCTAACTTTCTGAAGTCTTCTCTAATTCAATACCGTGAAAGGGATCCCTCTCACCGAGAACTTAATAATCTAATTTTCATTCCGTCTTCCATCGTTTACACCTGCCACCGCTGTTGTTCCGACCCTTACGTACGTGCGCGCGGTCCCGTGCAAGTGTTTGATGTATTCTGCTCTAGTTGTTTCCCCGAATAATCCGCCGATTCACGCGTGACGATGCGCGAGAGCGGAACGTAAGTGGATAACGTGCGAATCCCTCTCTCTTTCTCTCTCTCTCTCTTTCTCTCTTTCTCTTTTTCTTTAATTAGCACTTCGAATGTAACGAATAACTTCTGTCGCGAGCGCATCAATCGAAGAAAGACGGATATATAAATAGCTCAACGGGAGAACAATTGCACTAAAAGATCAAGCGATTAGGAATGATCCTTAGCACGGGAGTCCCGATCGATGCAGATCCATGCATTATGCATGAAAAGTTCACCTCGTGCGGACGAATGATTGCACGATGCTAGCAATTATCCAGTCGTTCGTAGATATTACTGCCGATTCGAATGACAGATCGTTTGCAGGAGTCAACCTGGGATCTTGTAACTTCAATGGGGATTCTCTGAGTTGCCTACGTCAGGATTCTCAAACAGCTGATAATCAATCTCGCGATGCAGATATCGATCGGCGTACATGTTGATGGAGCACCGGGGTGTTTTATGCAGTAACTTGACTGAGGAGAGCCTTCAATCTCATAAATCAAGGAGAATGGCATATCGTATTATTCCCGACTTCATCTCTTTCTCTCTCTCTCTCTCTCTCTCTCTCTCTCTCTTTATCGTAAAGTTATAGAAGTAAGTTTCCCGTTTCTGTTCGCTCGCGGAATATACGCGGCGACGATTCCGCCGGGAACACGCCGCGCGGAATACGCACTGGAACTTGTTTCTCATTCGAAAAGAGGCAGGGAGAGCTAAACGGCCGGGCATTAACGAGGAAAATCCGCGATACCGGACGCTTTGTTATCGAAACTCGCGTAAGAGTTACATCGCGCATCAACGATGCAAAACACGTTCGGGGTCGCGCGATTCATCGTCGAGTCTGCGCCGTGAGTAAGATATTTCATTTTTAGAAATATATATCGCCTCTCATTTAGCCCGATAATTTACTTGCGAAGGAAAAGAGGAAAAAGAGGAGAAGAGAAAGAGAGACAGAGAGGGAGAGAGAGTGGAAGCCGCTCCGGAGCGATGGCCTTACAACTAATTGGCTGAAGAACGTTAAATTCTCGAGCAAGAAAAATCACCGCGATGACCTGAAAACACAGAGGAATTTCTGTTCTTTCCCTTGAATTAATCTGTATTAATCTTCGCGGAACTTTTTACTCGTAAAGCAGCGCATTGCGGAGGATCCCCCGCGCGAATTCTAACGAACGCACTCAAGTCTCTCGCGATCGGCGACTTTGCCTGTCTGCAAATGATATTTCATTTAAAAACGTACAAGTTACCGATTTCCCTCGCAAAAACTATACTCAACAAAACTCCCCGCTTTCATAAACGCAGGTCGCTGGATTACGTAGTACTCTGGGCGCTTATTCCGACCTTTACTTCTATTTATCCTTTTAATATATTAATAATCTGATTAATAATAGTACGATTCGTAGTAGATTCTGTGTACATCGCTCCTAATTTAATGCGCGATGGATTCTAAAATGGATTTTCAAGAATTTAATCGTAACGCCAAATACAAAATGTCCGTCACTTTATGAAGAGTTATCACGCTTCACGTTCGCGTAGCGACATAATTTACAGGATAGAACTGTGCGAGAGAGAGAGAGAGAGAGAGAGAGAGAGAGAGAGAGAGAGAAAGAGAAGAAAGGGGATTTACATCGTCTACGTTAAATTAATGATTGGACGCGTAAGAGCGACGGACTAAGCATGCTATTATTTCATCATCAACAACGATCGTTTCCGTGAACGTCTTGCCGTTAAATTCTTAAAACGCTTATCGCACCAACATGGCAATTTACTGTTGCACTCCACGTTTTATCCACGTTTTATCAGGCACGCGTAACGTAAATGCCATGCGTTTAAATATCACGATGCCCGACTGCAAAGCGCCAGCTGCGACTGTTCTAATTTACCCTCCCAAAGAGCAACTTAACAGAGACAGGTGGACGCGACAAGGAATTCCGCCCATTCGGAGAATTTATTATAATTTTGCTGTTTTTCTCTTTTCCCCTTTCGGGGTGACACCGTCGTACACACCGCGAACGTGATCGCGTTGGCTGCTATAATTAATCTGCACTTGACACGATTGGGATTGTCACTCGGAGCATGTCGAAGCGCGAAATTATCGAATGCATGATCGAATTTCAGCGAAAGACGTATTTATATTTCGCACAACGCCGAAACGAACATGCGTACATAGAGACGATTATAAAATGTGCATGTCGATATATCGCGATGAATCGCGTATTTTGCACAAAATGTTTCAGCGAATTCTCTTGTTATGCATTCTCGCATGTTATCAATTAAAAGCCGAGCGTAATGTAACCTTAATAAGATAATATCGCATAATATTATCAGATTAATTAATCCGAACGAGATAATACGCTCAAATAAAAACCGTCCTCTTTGAGAACCGTTGTTTTCTGGATTCCTCGCACGAATGTGTCAAAAGACAACCGAGGAAGGATCGAGGTCGCGAATCGGTGCACGCACTCTCGGCTTTTCTCGAATAGCTGCGGCAAACTCGGAGGAATGATTAATTAAACGGTGACGGACGAGCAACAAGTCCCCGTGACGAGGCTGGGCGCGGACAGCCGAGAGTACCTTAACGAAATTGCGGCCTGGATTTGCATTTTTATTCCACCGCGACTCAATCTCCAGACCAGGACCTCCGACCCCGCGCCGGAATGCCGTTCGGAATAATCTCAGCTGCGTGTCTCGACATGCATGAGACAACGCTGACATCCTCGCGTCTGCGAGCGAGCTGCCGACAGCGCGGAAAACGCGCGCGTGCCACTTATTTCGCGATGCGGCATCCGCGAAGAAGCTGCGGGGAAATTTCCGGTGCCGTGACTTCGCCGAGCCACGCTATGCGTGCATTATCGCAGCGAGCGGATCGCTTCCGCCTTCAGCCTTGCACTCTCGTCTGTTCTCCCTCGACGCGGTCCCGTGATTCGCGAGGCACTTTATTAAAATTAAAAAATTAATTCCACGCGAGAGCGATCGCCGAGCGGAATGTCATTGGCTACGCGCGCGTCGGCTCAGCTCGCCGCAAAGCGTGCGGCGCGTCCTTTGAGCGCATCCGTTGGGCGTGCGCGCTCGCGCGAGAAACTTGCGCGAAATGCAATCCCGCGAGAGAACGTCACGCGACGCGCGCGACTTGAATGCTCCTGATATCAGTATCCGCTCGTTTCCCGACAATACGCGCGGCGCAATTGGACTCGGCGAGAGTGCAATTTACATCCAATTTGCAGTCGTTAAGATCCCATCGAGGCCGCAATTCTCCCGCAACCTCTTCCGCGACTTGTTACTTCATCGACTCCTCCCTTCGTCCCGATCCTCTCCCTCTCACCCTCTCGCCGTCTCTCCCGTCCGTTTGTAATTACTCCTTCGGGATGGTTTTGCTCTGGAATGAAGGCCCGCGCGTCGCCCGCCGCCGCGAGCCAACGAATTTTATTATTAGCTCGCTTCCACCCGCTCGCGCGCACTCGCGGCGGCGCTCGCTCAATCGAGCCTTCGGGATGATTTTTTTCTCGAAATTAATCAAACGGATCGTCGGGCCACCTAGTTCCCTGCCCCCCTCTCTCTCTCTCTCTCTCTCTGTTTTTCTTCTCTCGCGTTCTCGCTCTATCTTTCCTGATGCGTTTAAAACGTTCTCGTTCCGAACCGGCACGTCATCTCGGCGAGTTGGAAGTTCCCGGAGAGCCGGAAGTTCCCGCGCGCATCCGTTTTCCCGAGACTACTTCCAGACTACTTCCGCGGCTCCATTCCCAGTCACAAACGAAGTTGTCATCCCGGAAGTTTAACGGTACACGATACGCGACTAATTCCACGGCGAGCGAGCGTCATACCGGCTGGAGAAGCGCAGCCTCGCGAATCCTCAGACTTTCCCGCGCGATTCCGCCTATCGATACATCGTGCATGCGCTGGCTGCCGCATTTGCGACAGTCCGACTGCAGTGGTACGTGACGCCGCTCAATGCCAATAGGGAAAATTGCGGGGGGATGGGAGGGAATCAAAATGAGCCGAAACGATCGAGTTTATGGCTAGTCGTGCGACAAACACGTCGTAGAGAAGCCCGTCTCGGAACTGCCGAGATTCGTTAGAGTCTGCAAAGCGCAGGTGCAATTTCATCGAATCTTTACGTATAAATCGAAAAGAGTTCTCTTTGCAATAACGCAACAGTGATACAGCAAAAGTGATGGATGAAGCATCTAGCTCACCGCGAAACGGAGCAACGCGACGTACAGAGCTAGACGTACGTAGCTAGCTACGTCTCGAGCTCCGCTGAGTCTCAAGTGCGAATCAATGATTCGAATCAAATCAATCACGCTTTGTAATTTATTACCCGTCTCTCGTTACTATTAACATCACAATCCGACCATTAGCACAATCTCCATGAAATGACGCGTCCTGCTTCGAAGGCCGAAACTGGTCGGGCCATCATGTCTCTCGTTCGATCGCTAAATGCGCGAAAGCTAAATCGTGCTAGCGACAACAGCAGCACCCCGCGCCGTCCCTCGCGATCCTGATCGAAACAGGTTGTCAGACGCGCTGGCGTTGTCGCCGACACAACGACGCCGTCGCCGCGTTGGCCGCTCTGAGCGGGATGAATCCGCGCTTCTCGAGACTTGGTCCTCCGGCTGCAGTTTCCTGCCCGGGAACGGGGGACTACGGAGGACTACTTAGCCGAGAGAATTGGGTGTCGCGACCCGGTGGCCGCACTCGGTTAGGCGAGGCCGAAGTTGCCCGTGAACTTGTTGGCCGCGTCGCGCACTCGCGCGCGGTTGCTAATTTATCCCGAAACAAAGCCCGTTGGATATTAAATTTGCGGCCGGCAACTTTCTCCTTCCCTGTTCCTCTTCTCCGCGACCCTCAGTCGTTTCTCCGGTCGTCCGTCGGATATTGTAGCCGCGGAAAGGGAGGGAGATTCTCTCCATGAGAATTCGATATCCGTCTCAATATCCGCGTGGATATGGTGATCTTCGGGGTCGAACAAGGGAACCGGAAATTCGCCGGATCGGTCAAGCACGAGGCGGCTTTGAAGATCCGCGCGTACCGAATCACATTCGGTCGCTTTTGTGGATCACATCGCTGACCGAGATCACCATCGGACCGTAACGATTGGCCTGTGCGTGCTGCTTCGGCTAAGTAACGTGAATGAGAAATGCGTCTCGCGTACATGCGCGCGGGATCGACGTGCGTTCTCTGGAAATATCGAGAATAATAACCGGCGATGACGATGATGATGGCGTTGCCGCGAAGAAATGTTACATTCACGAAATGAAAAGGTACGGTATCAAGCAGTTACAACGACGATGATGACAGTAACAAGGATAATAATAACAATAGAAAGTATGGAAACATGAAACACGGAAGTAAAAACATATCTCTAGAGAAATATCGCGTTTGTAAATTTTCATAAATTATGACAAAGCAATGATGTTTCCCCCGAGCAGTAGTATCTTCCTCGTCATCCGTGCAAAGTCATAAATCAAGTCACGGAACTCACCAAATCGTTCGTTAATTATCAGCGCATCGATTATCCGATACTTTTAAATGCTTGATGTGGCTCTACTGTAATCATCGGAGCGTCGGTTTACAAGAGAGGATCATTTGTCAGGGTCTGATTTACTGCTGTTTTGGTCAGGGAAATGTTCAATGATGCATCTTCTATATTAAATTTACTTTCTGGCTTAAAAGGAACAACATAAAGAGAGAGAGAGAGAGAAAGAGAAGCGCAGTCGCTGCACGTTCGCGGTGCAGTTCGATGGGGAACTCCTTTCGAGACGTATTTTCTTCGCTATCCGTGCGTTTCCCTCCATTTCCCGCCACATTCGAATCGTCGTGGTCGTCGTCGTTGGTCGTTGTTGCCATCGATTCGTCATCCCGCGAAGACGAGCGATGCTGCTCGATTATGCATTCTTGGCCCTGAATAAAAATTTAGACAGCAAGCACGCCCAGTGTCCCAATCCGTTGCGACGCGTGTCCTGCGAGATTTCCTCGTTTTTTTCTCCTTTCCCTTTTTTCCCTTTCTTTTAGTCGTTAACTCCGCCCTTTGCGACGCGACATGCCGATAAATCCGCCCGCGTCTGCGTTTATATGAATTTATGGCTTCTACTTTGAGGCGCGTCTCAATGGCGAATCATCGGATATCGAGAATGTTGATGAAAGTCTTCAAGTCATCGTGAGGGAGAGATTAATGATAGTTGGATAAAGTGTCTTTTAATATGCTTCTTAAGTTCCCAATTCTTATAATCATGATCGCGTGATGACGTGATCCGCACGCGATTCTGTAATGGCTTGTGTCACAAAATTCGATCTACTCGATCTCGATTTAGAAATTTCCCGGATTCGCGCCGCAGATCCACAGGTGAACAGTGACCGTGCATTTCTACGCGTAAAGTTATACATTCGCGTGCGTGATGTGACTCTCTGTGTAAAAATTAAAACCGCTTCATCGCATGAAAAGGTAAATTCGCGCGTTTGAACGTTCCATTCAACACCGCGAATACGAGCTTTCACGGATCTCGCGATTCCACGTTTTGCATTCAAAATCCGAAGGCCAGAATCCGAGAAACGCAGTTCTTTCAGTTATACCCATCTTTGATGCTCAATATGCTTCATCATAATTTATGAAAATTTACAGACATGATATTTCTCTAGAAATACGTTTTTACTTCCGTGTTTCGTGTTTCCATGCCTCTTATTGTTATTATCATCGTCGTAATTATTTTATACCGGAAATGCTCCGAATCTTATCTTTTTCTTCCGCGAATGTGACATTTTTTTATAGCAACGCCATTCATTATTATTCCCGACATCATCATAAAGAGTCGTGGAAACGTTTTGCGAAACGTGGTAGACTGATCGCTCGCACTCCGCGCCGCATCTTCGATCTCTCTCCTCGTGCGATCTTGTTGATCCGCGATCACGTGCGCAACGCGCGTACGAATCCATCATCGGATTGCATCATTGGATTTTCCAGTTCATCTTCCTCCTCGCATGGCAGAAATACGAATCAACTCGAGCCACTTTCATCGGAGACACGTGCGCGCGCAAATAAAAGAAGCAACGTCCGCAGCTCGTTTTCGTGGTTGTACAGATTTCCGATTTTCTTGAATCGAATCGTCATATCGGTGTGTAGATACAACAGCCGCAAAGCTAAAGGTGAAGGGAAAACTCAGACACTTGGCAATGCATTTTTAACTCGAAAGAGAAAACTAGTTTTACGTCTAGTTGAAGAATCGAAATTTTTGAACAGCGAAGGGAACTAGAATTTCTCACGTTTTCAAGAGCGGTCGACAGATAACGAGTTTTAAAGAAACTAAAGTCGGCATCAGTATCTTCGCAACGATCCAATGCTACGATTTATCGTTGTGCTGGATCCCTTAAAACTTATTTGTGACCTCCAAGTCACTGGTCTCTTGGTAGACAAGAATCAATTGTACCGATGATTGATTTTATACAATGTTTCTGTATTTCTTCAGATTCAAACGATTCAGTTTAACATTCATCATATCATATCAACAATTGGAATTATTTCAATCCAACAGCCTCAAAGCCGAAGATGAAAGGAAGAATCGAACACTTGGCAATGCAAGTGTTTTTAGCGCTCGATAAGATTTTAGGATTTTTCAAGATAATTTGCGCGCGTGTTATCTCTCTCCAATTTATTTATAATTATTCGTACGAATCCAATGCTGTGAGAAATTTCATCATCTGAATAGATCAGAAGATCTCTTTTATTCGAATTTATTCAAGGCTCTACCAAATACAGAAGCATCCTTTAATTCTAAGCGACAAGAAGAGAAAGAAAGATGGAGTTGATTCAATTTGAACTTATTTATTTTATTTATCTGATGTTGAAGACTCGCTGGTCGATCAGCGCCAATTCGAGTCTGTCACGTTTAAGCACGTTTGCTCGGATGTTAGATAGGATTAGATAGTAAAGAATACCTCCTAATTTAACGTCAAACCATTTTATCACACACAATGCTATCAAATGCGCACAAATGAATCTTTCTTGCGCGAGAAAGGCGCCCATTTTGCAGATCCCTGTTAAAACCGCCAGTTGGACAAAAGATTAAGCATTTGATAGCGGAAACAGCTGCAGGCTAATATAGATGCAAGCACCGCGCCGCTAATGTTGGCCGAATGATGATCACCACCCGCGCGATAACGAGCCACGATTCTCCCTCAACCCTAAATTATTCACTCCGAGACCGGAAACAGAGATCCCTGTTCACAGTTTCCTCGATTCTTCAGCGACTAGAGCTTGAACAAATCTAGATTTATTTAGGGATCTAGACTTCCTGCATCGAGAGTTCGGTTACGCTCGTGTGATTTTATCACACTTCCTGGCGGCAGGTTGACAATTATTTGCACGTGTAATTTACGATAATTACAAACCTCAAGATCGAGGGCTTTCAACGACGCGGGTAACCCATCGTGAATCAAAGCGAAGCAGCGGGATTTAATTTTAAACTATGGCAACAGGGATAATAAGATTTCGAGAGCAAATAAACGTTCCCGCGGCAGATCGATACCGGGTTTTTCATCGGGCTCGGTTTCCCGCTCGCCGTATACTCGCAAGAAAAAAGAGAAAGATATCATCTTATTTCGATGATAATCTCAAGAGAGATCGAGATGGGCTCGCGTCTCAGAATTCTGATATCTCGTGAATCCACCACAACTTCATCCGGATGTTATCGACGCCTCCGTGAATAACGCAGATGGCAATGGAAACGGAAACGGAAACGGAAACGGCGGCATCAGTAATTAACGCGGTGAAGCTATAAAACTAATTCAATCGAATCAATTATTCCGCGCGCGCGCGATCGCGGATAGAAAGATTACACCGGCGTATTTTCTTACTTTTTGCCACCTCGATATAGAGGCGTTTTAATGATAAAAGGGCAATTACTTCATTACGCATGCATGAGATTTATAATGCAAGTGAGGACCTATATAGATATGCGCGATCTATATAAATCGGTTTTAACTAAAGAATAATACAACGACGCAAATTAGTCCGGCATTTCGACGGCCGGATTACGATATATATGAAACTCCCGTATTCCTCCCTCCCTATACCTCTACCCCCCTTCCACTCCTATACCTTTTTTATATTATGTTGGGACTTTGGCGGCGTCTTTAGTCGCGCCGCGCCTTTCAGATCGGAGTCGCGAATAATTGGCGATCGAGATATGGCGACCGCGAGCAGTCTTTCGACCTCGAGTGAATCGAGTAGCTCGGGGCGAATGAGGGGTGGGGAGGGAGAGCTCGTTTTCCTATCAGCGGAAAATCCGTCGGCATCTTAATGACGCTTACGAAACGCGGCTTCTTTTGATTTCGAGTCTCAACGATTGCCGCTATCGGCCAATAATTTTCTGTTTTAATGCAGCGTCAACCCGATCTCCTGATATGATGAATGTGCAAGGAGACGGTAATTTTGTTGCGAATTTAGCTAAGCGGATCACATCTGCGATGGATGTAGATTCAATGTATCATTACTTGTACTGTTTCGCAATCATTAAACAGTTAAAGTTCAACATCCATTTTACCAAATCCACGTTCATCTCTGAAATATTAGTTCGGCAATTGGCGCAGATTGACCGGCGAGTCTTTAATATATTTCTTCACAGTTTTCTTTATTATTCGATTTATCGTTTCCTCTATCACCGTGCACGCCGTTTCTCCGTCTTTGTCGAGTTCAGTTCTTCTTCTTCTTCTTCTTCTTTTTCTTCTTCTTATAGAATCATGTCCTGTATTTTATCCAGCGTGCCTGTGATGTCGATGTCCAACTTTCGCACCAGCGTTTTGGAGACTATCCAGATGGCCTGGGGATGTTTGGTTTCCTATTCTTTGCAAGCCGGTTATCAACCATTCTGTTTACTGATCTCTCTGTGTTCGTCTCTTAATTCTGGCCCATCTTATGACATCTTGAATCTTGCAGATGTTGCAAATGTTTTCAATTCTATGTCGCTGTGTGTTGCCAGTGACCTAAAAGTCCTCATTTGATCTTGATAAGCATTTGCTGATGGTTGTTTCCGCTCTTGTTTCAATGGCGTAGATTAGACAAGTCTCACGCAGGTTTTACATATCCTTATTTTGCTGCTTAGACTCATATACTTGTTTCCCCGAATTATATCGCGTAGATAGCCTGACATCATGGCTGCTTTGATCATTTTTCGTGCTTTTGTTATCCTTATAAATTCGCCGCTTCAACATCCGAAATCCCACGTGTTTTCCCGTATCTCGCTTCCTCTTTTCTTCTCCCTCGATCTCGATGGTCGGTACTATTGCTGATCTCCCATTAGAGAACGCAAAAGATCCGGAGGTTACGAGCGGTCATCGTAAAAACTTGAGAAAGGAACTGTCGACAGTAAAATCCGGCAGTTGGTCGCTTTTAACATGAAACCTTCGGGATAGATGCTTGTCGGCGAATACATCTTCGGCTTTTATCGCGTGTCATCTTACGTGTAATTGTTTCTGTTTTATTGCCCTCACTCTGACGAAAGAGATGACCCGATGGGAAATTGCACTGCCATCACTTCCGGACCAAGTTTTGCGACTCGTGCGTGATAATTTACAGTCGCGGTGATTACGGACTTGGCAATGCGCGATTCATGTTCGAGGCACTGCTTCTTCATCGTTGTTGCTCTTAAAAGGAATCGCATCTCGCGATGCGAGCGAGGATTCACTCACTTGATGATAATCGCGCCTGTAACGGCTTCGTTGCAACAAAGATGCACGGCGTACGTGTTTCATCGCGTAAATATTGTCGCGTGCGTCCCTTTATTACATGTACGCATCGTCGAAATTGTTACGTAAGGAGGAATGCGCGCACGTATACAAGAGCGCGGACGATGATTCAATTTCGCTCACTTTGAAGTGGCGCGGCCGGAAGCGCTACGTATCCCGACGTGTATCCGACGCGCATGAAATTTTTATAATAAAATCGCGACACGCATCGACGCCGCACCATCGTTATAAAGTCGCACGACAGCAGCCGATAGACGATGCCGTAACTCAACATTATTAGCGTATCGGAAACGGGCGCGCTCTTTTACATCGCTGTAAAACCAGACGGAGCGAAACCCGGCGAATCCGGGCGAATCGTCCGCTTCTTCCTACAAAATCCCGGGATTTTACGGGCAACGAGTCAATTAGCGAACTCTTTCCTTAATCCTATTTCCCGTCTCCGATCTTTCGACGAGTCCTCAGAAATCCCGACGAGATTCGCCGTAGAATATCGAGCTTAGTCGCGCCGAGAACGGCAGCGGCGTTTTTCTCCCTCATTCTGCTAAGCCGAGCGGAGAGAAGTTCCTCTCGCACGTCGATGCGCGGGGGAAGAGAGGTACGATGAATAGGGGGAGGAGAAGGAGGAGGAGGAGAGAGATGGATAGATAGATAGAGAGAGAGAGAGAGAGAGAGAGAGGGGGGGGGCGGCAACTTTATTAATTACTATATTTATCGGGCGCTCCATGTTGCCAGCTTCCACTTGGGGCATCCGACCTCCACGTCGGGCGTCATTGAGAATTTTATTGCATCCCAGTTGGCTCATTTGCCGTTTAGAGGTTTCTGGACCGAGTATTCGAACACGGAAATCGAATTAAAGCTGCAACGCCGCTCGCTGCCGCAGTCTCCTCATTGCGTTTTTATAATCACGCACAAGCGCGCCGACTGGCCTCTCTCTCTCTCTCTCTCTCTCTCCCCCTCTCTCTCTCTCTCTCTCTCTCTCTCTCTCTCTCTCTCTCTTTCTCTCGTTCCACGTATTTGCCAAAAACTTACCCCAAGCACCGTTTGTTCCTTCTCTCTTCTGCCTCTGACTATTTCATGCTGTCTCGGTTTCGACGAACAATCGAATCGCTGCGGTATCGCGAGCGACCCAAGGATGCTAAGGGCAGAGGGCAAAGGTCAGAATGGATCCACGTCGCTCCCGATTTCCAAGTGTCATCCACCGCGTGACTTTTTCAGAGAACGATCGTGCGGATCGGACCGACAATTCGAGCTCGTTCGTTCGTTCGTTCTTTTTCGGTAGCTAATTCTGTTCGAGCGATATCGATACGAGTTGTTCGACGCCTCGCAGAACGGAAGATCGCGAATTGCGGTCCTCGCAGACTTCGCGGCCGCTGTGGCCAATGTGATCACGTTAAACATCAGAAAGATCAAGTTCGCCAACTGATTAATAACTGTCCTTGCGGAGTGGATGCTATATAGAGAAAATCGCATCACGGATGAAAGAAAATATTTTTCAGAGATAGAGAGAGAGAGAGTGAGAGAGAGAAGAAGAAGAAGTAGGATTGTGGACGTCGAATATCTTTTCGCTGCGATGACTTTCTGTCGCGTATTTATGTTTCTCTAAATTATCATGAAAGCGTAGCGAGCACGAAGATGCAACTTTAAACATCGCGCCGCCGTCATTTGGCATTTTTCGCAAAAACGCATAGTACACAAAAGTATTTCTACATGATTACGAATCGTAAGATTTATTCGAATACGCGAATACGTGTATTCATGACGGATAAACATGGATCATTGCATTCGCGGACTGCGAGCTCGGGGAACGACAATACCCTCGCGCGCGTCCTCGTAAATACGGCGATCAATAAATGAAATCCCGAGATTTTCTTGTTTACGCGCCAAATCACGATAGCTGAAAAATAACGGCTCGTCGCAGAGCAGGCAGAGAGCATTGTCGCACATTGGATCGGCGGGAAGTCGGTCAGCCACATCGTTTCGCCACATTCAAGCCTGATCTCTCCTTGCCGACAATTTTAATATCGTCGCATCTCGCGCAATCGGCGCCGAGGACAAAGAATCAATAAATTCTACTAATTAACGGAACGTGTTCTGCGACATATCACATAACGGAAGCGCAGCATTAGATCCCTCTCTGTTGACGCGTACGACGTACATTTGATATAAATCTAGTGACGGCAACCGGAAGCGCGTGTGGCCGAGAGCAGATCCGAGTAGCTCGACTCCGTTCTCGAGTGCGCCAGACCTGATCGAAAATTTGAAGAGGACGAATGAACGTAAAATAGAAATGATCCAGAGAAAATGGAACGAAGCGTGCGCGCGCGACGACGGTCGGGCTCGTTGCGGGGGATCCGATCGCAGGAGCGTATCTCGGAGAAAAATCCTCTCCGTTGAGAACACTGGCACGGTAAGCTCTACGGTAAGCAGAGGACGACAGTCCGAAAGCCCCGAAAATCCGCGGCGCGAAGTGGGAGAAGTGGATAAACGTGGGAGCGGGAACGCTTGTAGCGGAAGTTAAAACAACGAGCCCGCTAACGAGAAGATCACCGTCTCGGTATAAAGGGATTGCCCGTCTCTCTCGCTCTCTCTCTCTCTCTCTCTCTCTCTCTCTCTCTCTCTCTCTCTCTCTCTCTCTCTCTCTCTCTCTCGCATGCCATAAGCAATAGACCTGCCGCCTCGGTGGAGGCACCTCAAGATTACACACGTCGCCGCGGAATGCGGAGGAAAGAGGCAAAAGCGTGTCTCGCAACGAGCGCTTCTCATCCGAGCAGGAATTTCTTCGAAGGAACATACGAGCATTTGGATAGGTATAAAGGAACGGGTGTTAACAATGTGAATTGCATGGACATATTCGATTAAAAGGACAAACTGTTCCTGATATCAAGAAGATGTAACCATTACTCGTAGTCTCCATCAGCTGGAGCTCATCGCAGCAATGCCTCTTCGTCTGACTAAGAGTGTCATGTGCTGATGCAGATAAAGACGTAAATGTAGAACGAGTCAACTGTCCAACCAAAGAAACAAACTACTCTTGACACTTTGCCGCGACTTCGCGCGTAGAGTTTATCGATCACAATCTACCCCCGTCAACAATGACTTCTCGTGTCACCGTGGCCCATCGTCACGCGACTTCGGCAAGCCCGTCACTTTCCCTTTCTCTTTCTATTTCTCTGTGCAGAGCCGGAATTAGGAGTAGGCGAGCTCGTCAGTTAAATCAGAGATGAAATTGACCGACGTTGGTAAAACCGGCCGTTAATGTATCGCGCAGTAAAACGCCCGGCGGACGAGGCCGCAGGCACTCAAAGGTTAGCCAGACCAGATTTTCCCTCATTAGGTCCGTGCTGTCCCTCGCCTTCGATCGTTCACTCTCGGAGCGGCCGGCCGCAGAGGGCGAGGGATGTCTCGCTCACGCGAGCAGGCGGACGGCCGGGGCAGTGGGAGAGGCAGGAGGAGGTTTTATCTCGCCGATAAATTTCGTAGATAGCGGGTGGCGAAAAAATTGGGTTAAGTCGCGCGGCCGTATATCATCGATTTTCTCTCTGATTCCTATTATCCCTCTTTGAGGGAGGACGGAGGAAGGGAGGCAGGGAAGGGCGGGGAGGGAAGTCGGCGCGAACACGCGCGCGCGCGCGCGTGAGTGCTCGTTTGCGTCGCGTCCTTTTTACCTCCGAAGCCCTGTAGGAGCTCTGCTTTATAAGGGAAGCTGCAGCTTTCCGCGCGATACAGCGTAACTGGTTCCCCCCTTTCCCCCGTTATTCCTGCAGCCCGCAATATCTCGGGGTGAATTAAGAGTGGCGCAATTGGCCATGTGGCCAAGGCGCTTGGGATATTTTCCTCCCCGCCGCTGCCGCGCGTATACAACGCGCAAACGTAAATCTCGCGGATGAGTTTTATCGAGGTTTTCTTCCTTTCGTTTTCTCTTGCGCTACTTACTTCCCGGCCTGGCGGTCGGCCCTTAAATTTCATTTTCTCGATATCTCCTTCCTTCCTTCCTTCCTTTCTCCTACCCTTCATCGCGGCGATAATTTCACGGACGCTGTTTACACAGGATCGGATCGGTTAACGATTATGGCCGCCCTCCGCTAATTCGCTAATCGGTCTTTCGCGAAAGGGCTTGAAAAAATCTCATCTGCGCGAAATTGATTCATATTAAAATTCGAGAAGGCTGCGTACCCGAGTATCATGCATCCTGCCGTATGCGCGTTGTTGTTCTGATCGATAAGTCAAATAAAAAACCGAAATTCGATACGTTCCTCTTTCACGTAACGTGAAATGCAGGGAAAAGCCTGAGATCCATGCGCGACGTTGGATTTTTCTGCGCTATGTGAAAATGTTACTGTGCGTGTCATTAACGATTATCAATTTCATCGAAGCTGTTCCCTCCGCCGAGGAAATACGGAGAAGGATTTCCAAATGCCCGTAAGAGATAAAATATTTCTCCCTGCTACAATTCCCTACAGATTTACATAAAATAAAAGAAATCATAAAAATTCCGCGCTCCCGCGTGCCGATATCGAGTATCACTGGCAACCTGATCGCGAACGTTGTTTTCTATAAAGCGAATACGAAGCGCGCGAATTAATTTGAAGTTTCGATTCACTTTTCGTTCGTACCCGTGACTCGTTTCACCGAGAACCCTCTTTTCAGTACCCATTTTTACGATTTAACAGGCCTATGTGCCGGCCTATCCCTCGCAGAATCGAATTCTCCCGCAATCGAACGCTCGCAAGGAAAATTGCAGCGTTGCTGCCGCGTAATTATTCTCTCGTATTGCTGTACAGTTTCTCCCTCTCCCTCTCCTCCTGCCACCCGCTCTCTTTCTATCTATCTCGTTCCTCTTTTTTTTTTTTTTTTTTAATCAAACACCGTGTGCACCCTCGCAGTTTGTACGCGTCGCGTCGCGAGCTTTACGCCGCGCCGCGTCGCGCCGCGGAAAAAAGTTTCAGCAAGACGGGTTTACTGCAGCATTAGGAAGCATCCGGACTTTACGATTTCAGTTGACTCTGCACTCGATAAAGCGCTCGGAGAATCTTACACGGAGTTGCCTTGCGCGGACGTTGCTGGCGTCCGCTGAAAGAACCCGCCAAGTTTCATTTGCGCTCGATTCTTCGACACTCGTCCTCGAATTAAGCGCAGTATCGCGTATCCGAGGGGATATCCGATTGATGAAGGAGGGAGGGAAGTGGAAGGTTCGTTGTTGCAGCTTGATAATCTCAGGTGCGAAAGCAATTTTGCGTACTGTTAATTGCTGGTTCGCCAGGCATCGACGAAGTTAATCATCCAGCAACGAATCACTGCACTGGAACGTTTCGCGTCATTATGGCTCGGCAGCAAATCGACTGCTGTCGTGATCGATTCTTCCTTCGGCGAGACATCGAACAGGCTCCACGATCCTTCGTGGTGAGGTATATAAAAACTTTATCGCCTCGTCGCTCCGTTAATCAAGCTTCGAGTACTGTCTCTCCCTATTGATCATACTTTCTTAAGCTTGACAAGCGTTCAGTAACTCGATACTCCTGAAGAATCGATCCCGGATGTACCTGCTGAACCGAAACAGCTCGCTGCTCGAAAGATTGACGCGTCGCGCTGATGTACGCTCCCAAAAAATTTCTTTCATCCTCGCGCCAAAGAGAGGAATTACCGCACCGCCGCGGGCTTTCGAGAGAGCTCGCCTCTCTCTCTCTCGCGAGCCGACACTCGCAATTTCACGCGCTGCCGACATTAACAATGGAACGTGCGAGTCTCGTTAACGGCGCGATAATTTTAAGCCCCGCGCGATATCAAAAGCTTTCCGCAGCAACTTTGACCGCCGACTGCCGTCATCCGACGAATCTCGTTGCTTCTCATCGCCTCCCGTGGAATTTTTAGTCCTCCTCCGTATTATGCTCCTCCGTAATTGCTTCGGGGATGATAGCGTGCGAATTTAAACGTATTTAAACGTAACACTGCTAGCTCGCTTAATTTCGCGTTTCCTTCACATTAAATATCCTTCACATTAAATACCATTAATCGCTAATGCGCAATTAGCCACGTCAAAACTACGCGAGAGTTTCGCGCATCCAGCGGGAAACGCGTACACGCAAGTACACTTGCGAGTACGCAAGTTGATATGTACTCTAACGGTGTAACGATAAAGATAAATTGATCATCTTAACGGCATAATCGTGACTCGAAAGAATCGCAGCTCGAATTACGCTTAAGTCCCGGAATTTTCCATCGACGGTATCCTCATTCACGTTAAAGTTTCATGTACAATTACGTCATGGATCTTATGAGTTCGAAATAAATACGTAATTCAGGATTTCTGCATTTAGACATTATTTATATATTATTTCGCCGTCATTTGTAATAATCACCGCTTCACCGCTTCGCCCGTTTCGCTTGATTACTCAACATCGCGGCGGAATTACGGATTTAGCCAAATGTAAAAATTGGATTACACGATCGAGGACGGGCACATTTAACGGATTGAAATACGCTCGCGGAATGTGGCTAATTGTTATTTCACAGAAAATTTATAACGCGCGCGCGCGCGCATTCTCGCGTATTTAAACTCGTGCGGTTCGATCGCCCTGTAAATACACACACATGCACACACACGTAGATTTAAGTTTGGCCGATCTAATTAATCAACAACCGAAATTGGAGGGAAGTCGAGTCGCGAAAACTCGAGTCGCGTTCCCGCGATCTCGCATGCATGAGCGATCGCCAGGAAAGTTTCGACACACCGCGATACGACTTTCGCGGTATTCGGCGAACTCGCTACATTTACGCTACTTCGCGGTATCGATCGATACCGTGTCGAAACTAGCCGCCGCAAACCAGCTGTTTAGGATTACTCGCCCGCACCAATTAGAAGGTTTTCAGCGAGCGCACGACGCGCGTTGACAAATATGGATGGGATTCGAGCGAGATTCGAGAATTCGCGTCCCCTCTGGGACAAACAGAAATTATCTGCATTAAATTGCTCGATCTGACAACCTGACAACGTTGAGATACATTATATTGCGCACGTTACGTGTCACGATATCGTGTCGCGGCGTTAAAAATGATGTTGCATCGTTAACGAGCGCGACAAAGATTCGTAAACAGTTCTATTCTATCAACTTCCGTAGCTCGATTGTCCGATCGTCGGAATTATTATTATTATTCGCTCGTGAACGTTCAGGAGCTGATCGGGAGCCCGGGATTAATAAGAGCGCGAGAACTTTTACCTGGGAATGCATCGCGATTCAAAGTGCCTCTTGTCCATTTTAAATATTCGCATACACACGCATGCCAGATTCGTTTTTAATAATTTCGTCTCTCTACCGTTTCCCATTTCATTGTAACAATTTTCTCTCTCGCGCGCTTCCCCATCGTGCCGTGAATTCTCCATCGATTTTTCAGCGATTAGCTCATATCACCGTTTCTCTTAATCAAACAGAGACAGTTGGGATGAGAGCGAGAGAGAGAGAGAATACACCTTTCTTATAACGCTACTTTGAGCATGACTTAACCGGCAGATAAAAACGTCGGGCTCGAGCTACCCCGCCGTTATTCGCGCGCCCGCCTATCGCGGAGACGATAGTGCGGGCGCTATCGTTCTTGTCGCGAAATGCCGAGAAATGGCAGCGGGAAGGAAGGAAACAAAGTGGTTAGAGTCCACCGGCGGGCCGACAGCGATAACTTAGCTTACACGCCGCAGCGCGCTATCCGTTGCAATCAGCTGATACTTATTGGCGATCCGCGATAATCGCGGAAACAAAGTGCCGGGCCTCGGAATGTTTAATCCCTGGATCGTTAGGCGGCTGGCTAAGCCGGAAAATTACTTTCCGCGAGGCAGATAACGCGCATCTTCCTATCCGCTGCTCCTTCCCCCCCCCCTCTTCCCCGTCTCCTCCTCGTCTTCTCCTGGTTTCCCGGGAACGCGGAGCTTCCCCGTGACAACGGGGTACGTGGCTGTCGCGATTCTTCTTTTAATTAAACGCGCCGTCTATCACGGTGGAGAGGGAGACGCTACAGGTTATCTTCAGAGATCTCGGAAGAGGCAAGGTAACTCCGAAACGCAGAGGAAAGCGGTTCCCGAGAGGAGTGGCGGACGAACCGGAGGAACCTCCGGAGGTGTCTGGTCGATTGACGCGTTCCGCTGGCAATTACTTCCCTTCTTCGCGCGACCTTTGGCAGTTCCCCGTGAATCGCCGACGCGAGACTGACATCGAATGATAAGCGATCCATGGATCGCGATCCTCTCGGATCGAATCGGGAGGACTGGATGGATCTTCGGGAACATTCGATTCTGTGCACGGACGATGTGCGATCCATGGGAAGCATGTCGATTGGCAGACGGGGATTAGTCGGCGGAAATGACCATTTGTTGGCCTGCCAAGGGTTGAGTCCATGTCAACCCCCGTCGTTAATTCGAGCGAATGAGAACGGACGTGCGGGACTAAGAGTCAACGTGAAAACGAGTAGATCGGAATCGGCGAAGACTGCTCCGTCTTGCTTCCGTGCGAGGGGGCATTGTCCGGCCGCGGGGTGGAGAGGAGGCAAGAATTCGCGCGAACGGAGTGGATTACATTATTTTAATTGGTTTCGTACAAGCAGCCGCGATTCGCGCCTTACCAGGATGAGTTTCCGCTGCGATTAAACGAACGACCGCGAGACGCGAGAGCAATTACACGGGCCGCGGAACGCGGGACGGGGGGATGGAGGAGGAGCTGCTTGGCCGCAATATAACTCTTCGCATCGCGTTTTGCGGCTCGGCGGCAAAAAGCTGCCACGTCTCCTCCTCCTCCTCCTTCTCCTCCTCCTCCTCCTCTTGATTCTCGCGCTGTCTCTCTCTCTCTCTCTCTCTCTCTCTCTCTCTCTCTCTCTCTCTCTCTCGCTCCTCTTTTCTTTTTTCCCGCGGCCTTTTTATTAGCCCGCTAAATTGCCTTTCCTCGCGAAAAGATAAACTTCGCGCGGCAACAGAATGCACACTCGCCCCGGGGATAAGTTGGCTTAAGGATAATTATTTATGCGTGGGAGTGATTATATGATAAATTGAAGCGCTCTCCTGGGCAGGAGCATTCATGTTAATGATGCAGATTGCATTTAAGAGCGAGGCGTGTAACGTTTAGTAAAAAATGTGAAGCCACGGTTCTTCCCTCATGCGCGAATTCCCTCTGCGTTTATCGTCCGGAGTGGATTAAGATGAATTTTAACAAGGAAATGCAACTTCCTGTCCTTTCGTTCACATTTACGGATTTACGGCGAGGCATGGTGTAATTGTGTATTACAATTCTGCTGCATCTCAGACATTTCATTAGTGCGTCTGATGTGTACATACACACACACACACGCGCGCGCGCGCGCACATACACATACATACATTTAATAATTATTCTCATTTATTATTGAATTCATGTGAAATTTCAATACAAGTATTCTCTTAAAGAGAATTCTCCTCTGAGAGTCTGTTTACATGAAATTGTAGTGTATCGGTATTAAGCCTCCGATTTTTTCTCTCTCGCAAGCCTCGTTGCAAGCTTGTTATTTACATGAAATTCGATTTAATATTATAACAGCGTAAGTGCGCACATTGCGACAATTGCGACAATGACACAGGTTTCGCAGGTAGATCTGCGCGGCGCGCATCGTTTCTGCTCCCCTTTCGCCCGTTTGTATAGGTGTGCGCGCGTGCGTGTGTATGCGTGAATGTATGTGCAGCCGTAATCGGATCTATCTTCGCCAGCGGAAATTACCGCCCGCGGCGTCATCCGGAAATTCGTGAACGAACCTGTCTAATAGTAATAAGCAATACTGCCGCGCGCACTTGCTGATCCGACCACTTTACCGGAAGTCTCGGTACACTGCTTACAAGAGTGACTGCGAACTTGCAAGAAGTATGTTCCGTAAACTGCTAACCCTGCCACTTTTCCATCTCTCTTGCCGAAAAAGGAAAACGTACAAGATAATTCGGGGATCAAGAAACGGGAACGTAATAACTCCTTTTTTATTATTTTTACAAAATAATATACACCTAGTATTATTATTGTATTATAATGTTAGGAGGTACAAATTAATTTCTTGCTCTTTTTGCAAAGTTCCGAAGTTATTCGTAAAAGTACAAGAGCTGTACGGCTTGTTGCGCAATTCCGAGTTGTGCAGCGAGTTGTTTTCTGTTTGAGCTTGAGTTTTGATCCGTAGATCAAAAGGTAGATGCCGCAGTATCTTGTCTTGAAATTTTTGACCGCAGCGTTCTTTGTTTTTAAAATTAAAGTCTCGCCTGCGAAATCTCTTGTAGCGATTTTTGCAAATCGTGCGAGTCGCTTTCACGTCCAGCAAGAGCAAGACAAATCATTTCGGCGACTTCAGCAGCGTTCTTTGCAACGCGAAAAGAATGCAGAGCCGAATCATATGCGCCTTGTCACAGGCTATCGTGTATACACCTATCTTTGGAGATTATGTTATTCGCTAATTGATACAGTCCGAAAGAGTAGATGCCAGCACTTAAAAATAGATTAGGTAGGTATTCTAATTTAAAATGCTTTTCGAGATCGACGAGAAGGAGAGCAAGAAATTAACTTATACACTTAATATTATATCGTTACGAATAATTGCAGCAGAAAAATGATCCTCAGTGTGTAACCTTGGCAATGTATGTTGAGCGAATTCAAGCGGGCAAATAATTAACGTAGACGTGTCGTTAGTCGAGTCGTGACCTATCTCTGATCTCCTGCGATCATTTTATGAGACAAGAATTCAGATCCGCGCACATGGATTCTGTCCACCCTCGTTATCATAAATAACGCTGACAACGGCGCCCATTATCTCATTTCGAGGCGCAAGGAACACACAGGGGACGAGAATGCGCACTTCGTGACCAGCGGTCACGAGCTACCTGCGATGCGTAATGATCCATCTGATCACACCAGACGCTTAATTAATCTCGCGGGCGTCGCGGCCCGCGCTGATGTTTTTTTCTCCGCGGATCCGGGCAAAAGCACAGGATCGACAATAATCTGCGGCTGCATAAATCTCTGACCGCCACCGTGGCGGAGCGGCGAATTCAGGCGGATTTCAGAAGGCGATAATCGACCGGCGCATAAATCCGTCAAGTCGACCGAGATCAGACCGATGAAAGCGGCGGGGAGAACACCGAGAATATTTGCTGAACGCAAGCATACGTCGCAGCGTCGTTGTTGCTTCGAGAGCAGCGCTCATCTCCACCCTATGACGGTGGGAGGGTAGAGGGGAAGAGTGAAAGGTCGACATTCCTTTATATCCGTTTATTAATGCGGCGTCGCTCTGAGATACCGAGGCGTTGCGAGAACAAATGAAACGTGCGTTGCGGGTGTTAAGGATTTCGTATGCGTCGTCTTTGGAATGTTTTGGAATGTTTTCGATGTAAACAGTTTATATCGAAGCTCTCGAGTATGACTCACAAAGCCAAGGGATTAAGTCGCAACAAAGATCATTATCGCTCGGCGATTACCAAGCAGCGAAAAAACCCTGTGTCTTCAGTTGCGAGAAGCTAGAAAAAACGATCGCACATTTGTTAATTGAGCTTAATTAGAGCAACTATCCAGATATTGTAACTGTTAAGTTGTTTGACGTTTAAAGAAGATTATTTTCTAACGAATCTCATCTTTGCTGAACACACTCTCTCGAACCGGTAATAAATAAATATATGAACCGTCTTGCGCGAAACATCGAAGGCGCGTTAACAGGGAGCCTTCCGGATTCAAGGCAGAAGAGAGGAGAGGTTAATTTTGGCGGCGTCATGCTCGCCTCGCATATTTCGGATGTAAAACCACGCGAGATGGTTTCCGCGCGGTTGTATAATGTTATTACGCCCGACATGCCCGTTTCCGTTACGGGACTATAACGTTATCGACGCAATGTACGTCGCCGCCTTTTTCTTCCTTCCTTTTTCCACCTTTTTTTCTTCTGCTTTTTCTTCCCCCCCCCCTCTCTCTCTCTCTCTCTCTCTCTCTCTTTCGACAAAGCGGTTTCGTGAAAACTGCACGGTGGTTTCTGTGAATTTCTCGGATGGATCGAAATATGGGGAAATTTTAATTCGCGATTTCACATATCTAACGTGAAATATTAAAAAATCGGACGTGAAAAAGGAGTGCAGGGAGAGAGAATGAGGGGGGGGAGGGCAAAATTATCCGATCGAATTATCGCTTAAGAACATATCCCACCGAAATTAATTAGGTAATACCTCCAACAAATGAGCTATGAAACGCGAAGATTTCTTACGTGCAAGATTGATCTTTCCCGAATGACGAAGGGATTGCGCTAATAATGCACTTGATAATCGATAACAAGAAATTCCTGCGGAGTAAAACTAAAAATATGATATTCCATCAGCGGCTAAAATTTTTCGCCGTCATCGAGATTTCTTCCCAGAGCTGTAGAGACGATACAACAAAGAGAGAGAAAGAGAGAGAGAGAAAGAGGGCGGAGATAGCACGAGAGGAAGAAAAGGCAGACGAGGAGGAAGAACGAGAGGGCGATAGATCGAGGGACGCAAGAGCTGATCGATGGTAATCTGATAAAACATAAATTTCAATGGCTCGTGTGGTATTTTAAAATGGCGGTGCGCGAATAGCGCGGAGGTATTCGGAGCGAGGCGGACCTGAGATTTTTGCGCGCCTCATTGCATTGTCCTCAGCGTTTTCTTTTTCTTTCCTCCTTTTCCCTTCTTTTCTTTTTCTTCTTTTTTTTTCCAACGACGGACAAATAAGAGGGTGAACTTGCGAGGAGCGCGTCCGGCAAGCTTGGGACTAAAAGGAAAAATGCGGGAATAAAAGTAGCGGCGGTGAGATAACGAGAGATCAGGTCGGCTTCGCGTGATAATCGATTACTTAAAAATCACCGTCTCGCGCGCACGCGCGTTTCGAGTAATCGAGTTTGTCTACGTGTGCTGCGTTTTTCCGGGACACTTGATGACAATGAAGCACGCGCGATTTCGCGACGCAAACGTTGATTCCCGAGCGACGCTCGCAGAAATGGAGATTCGCGAGCTATTAAGCCGAGCAAACTCGCCATTCGCGCGGAATCGCGTTTGTTAATTAACGGGAGATCTCGAGCAATCGATCCCTGTCGGAGGGAAAGTCTTCCGGGAGAAAGATTCTGTTTATTTTATTTACTTTCAAGTTGGAGACCTATTGAAAACCGCCCTTAATGTCGCGCTCTTGCGGCACAATGTTTCTGGGATAATTTCTTTTTTAAATTGTGCACATAGTTGTCGCGATTGTTGTCGCTCGATAAATGCTTTATTCCTCGAAGAAGCCGAGCAGAGGACGAACCTTTCGGCTGATTTCTCGATCAATTGATCTCGGTTCAGTTCGACGTTCGAGAGAATTCCGAGTGATCATCCAGTTTCGACGATCGATTCTCCGCGAGTACTCGAGAAATCAGAAATCATTCGAGCACTCTCATTAAAGAACGATCAATATAGGAATAATGACGTATTACAGTGCACAGTGCTCGCACATTAAATCCACGTTAATCACCATAACAATTGTCGAAACATGCTTAACCTAAATTACCATCAAGTGAAATACACAAATACACGTTCAGCAGTTTCAATCGCAATTACGATCATCGTTTTTGCCTCGATGGAAGGATTCGCAGTTTCAGCCATCTCGGGCCTGCTCATCATTTATCTGCGAAGCGTAAAATGCATCAGAGATGTACGTAATTGCCGTACGGGGGGAGGAGGCGGGAGGGGGAGGGGAAGCCCCTGATACGTAAGATGTTTTAGTGGATTTGAAGCGCGGGCAAATGAGAGCGATGCACGAGCGAGAGGGAAAAAGCGGAGTAAAGAATCGCCTGGTCCAATGGCGAGTGATGTAATTAAATTCGACAAGCCTTGTTAACGGCGCGAATCTGCCGACCTGTTTTTCCACTGGTCGCGAAAGATGGCGGCAGCGGCGGCGTTAAAAAGCGAGAAGGAAACAGCGGGAATATAGCGGCCAGCAAATTTCCTAGCGAAACATTCCTCAGCGAGGTGATTTAATTGAAAATCTCGTTGGCTGTCGCTAAAGCGAAACTATTCCGGATTTAGCCGCGAGCGGGCGGGCGGGCGATCTCGCGCGATCGAGGCCGGGATAACGTTAAAGGATCGCATAGCGCTCTCTTTAAACGGTTCTCTCGGAGTTAACGGACGAAATTTCGTTATGAGATTTTGGCGCGATACGGGGAAACCCCGACGAGGGGTTTATTCGCAGTTCTCGAAAAGCTCTCATCTTTAAGCTGCTGTTTCAAGCGGAGACCTTTCGCGCCGTAACGTGTGATTCGTAGGGTGATTTACAAGAAAATTCTTTTGTTTGAATTTATAATTTTAGATGGCGCCACGTGACATGGCAGATATTTGAAGAATCAATACGCATTCGATTCGAATCGATTAGCTTAATTGAAGTTTGCGGCTTTACTCGAAACAGAGAGAGAGAGAGAGAGAGAGAGAGAGAGAGAGAGAGAGAGAGAGAGAGAGAGAGAGAGAGAGAATGGAAATCAGTGGCTCGCGATTATGCGTGAGGACGCCGATGATTATTACATACGCGAGGATTATTATATCCATCTTGTAAATATAATTTCATATTAACGGGACGTGTTTATATTCGCATGTCGCACCGCGTGTGCGGCCAGCTGTGCAATTTTCGACGCCGCTTAAACGTTGGAGATTCAAATATCCAAATGCACCCGATATGCGTACGTAACGCACGCGTACATACACACACCCGCTTCCACCCTCGCATAATTCGCGGCACTTTTCGCCCTCCCACCCGCTCACAGCTGCCACGGCTGATTTTATGCGCGCGCGCGCGCGCGGGAAATATTGTATAATCGCGCGCGCCGCATGCGGTACGAAACACGTCACGAATACCACGACGGGCATGTGACGTAGGTGTCCCGGCGTGCGGTTTATCGAAACCGCGAGTCATAGAGCTACGCGAATAGACATGCGACCTGCATTTGGCGCGATTCTCGCTTGATTGCGTGCGTGGTAGCGCGAGCGCGGGAACGCGCGACTATCGACATCGCGGTACCCGCGAGATATCGACCTCGACATCGGCAATGGATTGGTCAGTATTGACAACCCATCGTCGCGCCATTAAATGCGGCGAATAGAAAGAAGGACAATGCCGGAATTGCGTTTCATCCGTTCGTCGCTGATTATTCGTTACGCGAATGATCGAGTGATTCTTTATTAATTAAATCAATGACTGTTGGATGTTAATATCGTTCTTTGTCGCTCACCGTTTTTATCTCGTTGAATCTCGGGAATCCAGTAATTATGAAATATTAATCGCGTTGTTGATCACGTTAACTGCTGCTCTGGTAATCTTGTCGGAAGCGCTAATTTCTCGAATCGACCAGCATCGATCTTCGATTGCTAGCGAACGGTATCGAGCAATGGCGGGATATTATATGCGGCGCCGTATAACCTCGCTTGGTCTAAATGGCATCCGTGGTTATCGCGTTATGACACAAGCAGTGCGTATCCTATCGCGTTCAAGGTCTTCAACTAATACACGATGGAGAATACTTCCGAGACGTCCGCGAGTATTGTATCCGCGCGAGAGGATGACGCGGAATAAAACATTCACGATCGCACGCGCATGCGCGCAAATCACTTGCTGTCGTTGCATTTTTAATACGCCGCATTAATAAAGAACGCGGCGACGGTTATTCCGACATTCAATATATTTTTCGGTCTTACAATGCGCCATTGAATTTACAATGGCGCGTCCGCTGCATTGTTCATGAGGGGTTTCCCGGCATCCCCGTAACGTTTTATTCCGCCCCGGGAAACAGCTTCGGAAATTCGCGCTGTACTCACTTCTTGACGTGGCGCGCCCGCGCTCGCGCCCGCGTGAAAATTGAAAATAAACCCGAAGCCGCAAATAATTAACGCAACACGAAATTCCCCGCGGAGAAACCACCGCATCGGTGGTTATCAACTCTACAACCCCGCAACGCGGGGTCATTGATGACGCAGACGCGTGCCTGCCTGTACACCCGCGTCATTGCATTCGGTAGGTGACGACGGGAGAAGAGGAGTGAAGAGGAGAAGGATGGACGGACGGTTTACGTCATTGAAATATAATTTTCGTTATCGTGCGAGAAAGAAAAAAGGAGGAATGAGTTCCCGCGGCTCGGCCCGCGCTCCGAGAATGTCGGGCGAATGAGAATTGACGTAAGTATAAAAGGAAATTGTCGAGGGTTCAGTTCTGGTTCGCAGGGGATGTAGGTAGGTACGCAGGAGTCATCGGAGTTAAATAACTCCGTAATTAAGTCTCCGCTGGAATAGTCCCCGGAGGAGAGAAAGACGACGAGAGCAGAAAGAACGGCGCTACAGAGACAGAAAGAGAGAGAGAAAGAGAAAGAGAGAGAGAGAGAGAGAGAGAGAGAGAGAGAGAGAGAGAGAAAGAGTAGGAGAGAGTGAGGAGGACGAGGGAGGCTCGTCCGAGATTTTTTCCCCAACTTTTTCGCGTCCGGCATAATGCGATCCGCGGGAGGATATTGCAGGCTCCCTGGGGAGAATTTCGGATTTCCCTTCGTCATGGCCGTCCGGATGCAACAAACTCCGTTACTCGTAGACACAGCGGCAGGATGCGCATTGCGTGCGCGCCCGAAGACGATCGCGAGAATTATTCTGGCGCCGGTCAATCCCGCGCTCGCGCGCCCATCACGTCGGGCGCGTGCACATTAAACGCGCACCGTAAATGTAAAACGCAACGTTAATCCCTGTACAAACATGGGTAACGCTGGCGTGACACGGCGGAAGCAAGAAGCTACCTGTGCGCTCCGGATATATTTAAGCAGATTTAATTTAAATACGCGCGCAATTCCGAAACGAGAAGCGAAATGCCCGCCGGACACGCGAGGGGCTCGAAACATTATCGCGTCGAAACGAGATTGTATCGAGATGTGATGTTACTTTAGCCTAATAGATATTTATAAATAGATATAAATATCATATTATGTTATATCACGTTATACTCTCTTTCTCTGCCTGTCTGTTATATATTATAATTATATCGTACGCGTTATGTTATTTTCAAGAATCGATCAGTTATATCGGCCGGACGATCGATTCTTCGAAACGAGATCGAAACGAGCGGTTAAATCTTGACGTACGAGACAAGATCGCGCCTCGACTGATCGCCGTCGCCAGTTAATTTCAGCAAGCGACAACTTTAAAATTGATGCAAAATGAGTTGCGACGAGCAAAGTTGGCCTCGCTGGCGGGTCGTGAAACTTTAACGTAGTTAAGATTATTATCGCAAAACTGACAAAGATTTTTGTCATCAAAAGACACGCGCGGACTCTCCCGCTTGGTATCGCATAGTTTCGTTTTGCTACAATCTCCTCCCTGGAAAGTTGCATCCGCTGCAACACCCCCGCTTCCTCCATTATGTGAGAGACGAGTGATGTAATAAGCAACGTAATTGCACCGTGTCCGTGGAGCATTAAAAAAGGATGAGCGAGGTCGCTAATTTCAAGTCCTTTGTGTCGTTTTCTTAGTCTCTCCTGCGAGAACGACGGGCGGGCGTCCAGCCATTCGATGAAAATGGATTCTTGAGAAAAGTCGCGAGCCATGAAGACTCCCCGCGGAAGTATGCGGCGTTCCCGAATTTTCTCCTGGCATCATTAAATCTTTTTTAATTAAATTCCGATCGACTACGCGCTCGTTGCAACAAACAATCGATATAGTGCGGAATCGTTTTCTTCTCCCCCCCCCTCTCTCTCTCTCTCTCTCTCTCTCTCTATCTATTTATCTGTCTATCTATTTAGCTCTTTCTGTGTACATGTGTGTGTGTGTGTGTGTGTTTCTGGCATGGGACACGAATTTAATAAATCGCCATCGATCGGCGATGTATTTCAATCACGGGTCGAAATTAATTCCGAAACGGATTAGTTTGTACTTTGGATTGATCAGATTAATCTGTCTCAATGGTCATTTGGATGCATCCTTCATGAAGCTTTATGAATCCCGCTTAAATAAAATAGAATCAAACCGTTCGTGCGCAATTGATAAGTTCCGCGCATTATCCAGTCCAATTGATATCCGGCGCCATTATCTTTCAATGGAAGCTGGCATTACTTTCGATGCGATTTCACGGCGGAATTATGTCACAAAAATCGCAAAAGTGCGATTATCGCGTCTGTTCTTCTCATCAAACCATGGAACCAATGATCGCCGGATGAAGGCGCCTTTCCAATTATTATAACGATGCAACTGTTACCTTTCTCTCCCTATATATTTCCAGTATTTCCAATATTAGTAATCGTGCGTTCATCTATGCCTGTTACTCTTCTGTTCTTTACGATTCTTCATTATTATTGCCATCCTCATTGAAATCCCGATTGATTTGTTCAACTCACCGGAAATTAAGGACGATTTGCATGGAAGCCTGCTTAATATCTCGAGCGGGATGACTTTGCATCGAGAACGACGCTTAATATCTCCCGTTTGTCATTATTGTGCCCATTAGCCGAAGCAATTAGGCAAAACCGGAAGCGAGCAAGTAATTCATCTGGTACGCGAGCGTGTCGGTCCATCAGTCGCGATTCTGCTCGCGTTTTTAAAGTCGCTTCGAAAGGAATCGAAGGAATTCGAATTATCCGCTCCTCTCCCTTTTTTACTTATCTGCCGACTCATTCGATGTGTGCGCACACACATGGTGGTATTCACAATGCACAGGATGCGCCGACAGAATTTTTCTTCCCTGCGCGAGAGTTCGTTTCTTCAATTTCCTATGTTTCCCAAGTCACTGAACAATGAAGGAGCGTCGTGCGTCGCTTTACCTCCCAATCTTTCTTTCCCCGAGGAAACGTTTTTGCTCACACGCTTCCGAAGCGCGCGCGCGCGAGCTAGAGAGAGAGAGAGAGAGAAAGAGCTTTCGCAGATGCGGTCCATAGGGACTGATATTGCATTATCGACAACAGATCGACAACTGACCTCAAATGTCGCCGATGGCTTTGCGCACAACGCAGATAGATCGGAACAGCCAACGGACTCTTTGTGAAACGTGAGACGTGCGAGAGTCGGATTAGCTTGACTGCATGTCATTCACGGGAGAAGGTCATCAAGAGGAGACAAGGACGAAACGTGTTTGCCTGCAGCTGGCTGCGTATCGACACATTCGCTGCTGGCGGTTTGGAAATGATCCGCAGGATAATTTACTGCCGGTCGAGATAAATTCGGTTGAGAAAAATCCTACTTGTGGTGCATCTACAGAACGCATTCTCCGTGATTATCGCGTAATAGAGGCGCGACGGCAAGACGAGATAATGCTGTATAATCTCGCGCCTTAGATGAGAAACGTCGGAAGCTCAAGTCTAAGCTGTTCGGGGAATCCCCGATTACCGCGATATTTGACGAATGGTAATTAACTCTTAAGCCGAAGGCATACCGATTTGACTCAGTCAAGCCCCGCGGATCCGATCCGCGAGTAATACGGCAACGTATCGAGTTATCCGCTGCGGCCGAGTTAATTGGAGGTCGTTCTGCTCGAAAAGCGGCCGCTGCGAGAAACGCTTTACCGACACGGAAATTTTCATCAACAACAGCCTCCGCTGTTGTTCTGCTCATACATTTTCGGGTGGGGTGTGAAACGACCCTAACCCTTGAAAGATTTCCCAATTTCCTTTCTCGATTTCGTTTCTCGTCATGTTAATAGATTCTGCTTTCTATTCAATTCTATTCACAGGATTCGTGTATCGTTTCTAACGTGGCGTGTGATATCGGATGCTTCGTGCGCGTAAATTTTGCGAGTTCTTCACTTTTCGGCGATCGCCACCGCTGATAGGCCGAAAAAGCATCGGTATCCCGCCGAGAACCAGAAATTGAAAAAACAATAAGTACCCGGCAGCGGGCGTCCGCGTCCCTTTGAATTTTTACTGCCGTGTAGCAAACATTATTAGTCCCGCGATGCCCGTTAGCGGTGACAATAAATGTCCGGTTTATCGGCAACTTGCAGCTATGGCGATAAGAATAACGACGCCGTAGCGGGATACAGATAGCCGAACGACAAACGGTATGGCGAATTATCTCCGCATCGCGAGATAAAAATTCATTCTCGGGATTACTTTTGCTGGTCTCGCGCGCGCGCGCGCGCGCACGTGTCTCGCGACGCCATTTCCGGAGGAGGGGAAGAGATGTGCGTGGATGTACGGTGCCATTATTCATGGCACCATTGTGATGTTTATCAGAAGCCGCGATACGCGACGCCGTGTCGCGACAAAATGCACAATTTTATCGCGCCATCTCCCCGTTTCTTTCTTCCCTCTCTCTCTCTCTCTCTCTCTCTCTCTCTCTCTCTCTCTCTCTCTCCCCCTCTCTCTCTGCATTCACTTGTCCGTCTCGGTTTCTTTAATTCAGTCTCTCTCTTTCCATCCCTCTCGCTTTCCCTTTCTCTCTGTCTCCCTCCCCCTTTATGCGCGCGCATGAATGGCCGGTTGTAAAGTAACCCTCACACGCCACTTCGAATGCACGTTAATTAAACGAGGTAGCTCCTGTCATCGCAGGTACTTTCCCGCCGTGGCTTTCACAATAATGGCGCAGACGCCGCTCGCAGGGAACTTTCACCTACTAATCGAATTTTGTCTAAAATATCCTGCGGCAATTTTGAGCCCGCTACGTAGCGAGGGTGGGGACGGAGAATGGAGGGCCGTTAATGTTGAATTCAACTGTGCCTAATGCAATTTTTTCATTGTTGCATACAACGAACAGGACATCGAATACAAACGCTATTCCTTTTTTGACAAGCGGTATTCGTTGTTCAGCGCGTGTGTGTATATACAACACCACCGTTACCTCAGCGCGAAATTTTTCACTGCTAATTTCACAGCGTGCTAGCATTGCAGATGCGCGGGAATTTTAATTTGCATTTTAATGCTCTGGATTCTAACGCGAGGCGCTGATAATTCGCGAAAAAGAATAAACGTCGCGTTCAGAGCGCAATATTTCTGCTGTGAACGTTTACGAAGGGAAGTCCGTGACTTAATTTTGTGTTCCGCGCTTTCGCGTAATTAAATAAAATTCTTTCATCTTGCCGATCATTTTCGTTCATTTCCCGGAGTGCTCATTCGCTACTAGCTTTGCGGAACGTAATTTGAGTCTGCTGATTCTTTCACGCTTTGCGTGGCTTAGTTTAACGCATATCGGCGAACAATAGCCGGGCGGATAAACGATACAATCGCGATAACGGTAAATATAACGGGCGCTAGAGAATTGCGGATTTGACAGAAGCTTTAAAGTGCGAGTTCATTAAAACGACGCCGCGCGCCATTGTCTTTTGTTCTCCAGGGGAGGGGTAGGCGGCATTAAATTTCCCATGCGCTTGATGTGCATACGCTTGCGAGATAAAGGCCGTATCGCAATAATCTTGGCCTACCGCCAACGTCGTTCCTCGTGAAAAATGGCACTCGCCCCCGGTCGGGGCACCGATCGCGCAATATAACGCCCGGTTAAAGATTTTTACGGCGTCGTCCACGGCGAGAATGGCGCGAGGGCGATCCGCGCGCATTGAAATTCTATCTGTTTAAATCAGCCCTGAGCCCCGCCGAGTCGCTGTTTTATTCCGTTCCGCCTGGGTCGCTGCTAATGCCCCTCCTGCGCATTCATCCCTCCTGCCGGTTGGAATGAGATTCACGTCCGCTAAATTAGATTCCGCCGTTCCACGACAGATGCGCGTCCGCCCGTCCTTCGCGCAATATACCGTAAAGCGATTGGCTCGGCAAACAGATTCTTTTGCCGACGTAACGAGACGTTATATTCCCACAATGTCATTCCCGCTCCCCCGCGCGCGGCGCAATCGTAGTTTACGGTGGACGCAGCTTTACGTGGCTCACGAGTAAGCAGATCGAACGAGAAGAGAACGGGAAGGGGGAGGAGAATGAGACGCCGCCATCGTTGACAATTCACCCTTCCTCGAAACGTTCTTGTCGTCAGTTCTCCGAATACCGTAATTAAACAGCGTGCGAAAGGGATTAACGGAAATTGAAAGGGATCATGAATGTGGAAAAATGTGTTTAGGAATAATGCGATTGTCGCGCCTCCATCTGAAGCAACGGAGATCGGTTGCTCAACGAGCGAGTCGTCACGGATAATTCGTAAATTCGAAGCTAACAGTTTTGTTATTATTTTTACCGATAATTCTTATAGACTGTCGGTCGTGATTATTTTTACATTTTGCGCCCGATTCCTCCCGGAGGAATGCTGCCACATAATTACATCCCCCTAGTCTAGTCACGCTTGTACATTATTTCCTAACTTAAGCGCAATTCGCACGTTGCTTGCACGTTGCTCGTTACTTTCCACCGAGTGCAACTTGACGCATTATTCAATGACGCGTCATTCTTATTCTCGGCATGTCCGACGTTTGCTTTGCAAACGGTACACATCTTTTCGTTATCGAGAGCCCCCCGCGGACCCTCCCAGATTACACTTGGTGTGATTTAATAAGCAGCTAAACATCCTCGCGGATGAGAACAAGCGCTGCTCCTCCCTTTCTTTTCTGTCCAGCGCAGCCGACGTCCTCTCGTCCTCAGCCCCTGCTCCGCCTCCCCTCCGCGCGTGCGACAGCGCGCGACCGGAAACACCAGCGATAAGCTTAAAACAGACATGCTGCAACAAGTTCGACCTACAATCGCGCAATGCAAACGCAAACCGGATACCGCATGCATACACATACGTTAGCCAACAAACGCGTGACCGACTGCGCCATCCGGTGCATCCGCGCTGCCGCTTCTTATATTGATTGTATCCAATGTTTTTTTCCCTCTCCCGTTCTCCCGTTCCCTCATTCTCGGTCGCAGCCCTTATTCCCGGATCGGGCGCCGAAACGCCGCGGGCTGGCGGTCACCCCCGCAAATCCTGTCCTTTGTCCTTCGCTGTTTGCGATATGCGCGTGCACACGGTTCCGGCAATATCGCCAATCCCTCTTTTCATGGTTATTTGCGCCGCAATCTTGCTGCTTCCCGGCGACGGGTACATATTTACCGTGCACGCGTTACACACATATGTACACACGTACGTACGTGTGTACATCCGGGACCGCGGCGACCGCACGCTCAAGCAAGGGGTGGTAGAGCAGGGGTGAGACGAGGCGGGAAGAAGAAACGTGTCGCCCGTCCGGAAACAGAGGGGACCGCTGAGGCGGGCGCGCATGACCATTAGGGTGGTTTTAAAGAGAGATTATTGCGCGCGCGCGCGCGCGTATGCGGGTAACGCACGTTCGACGGATTCGACGGGGAGCGGGATGAGAAAAACGTGCGATCTGCCACGGTCGCGCCAAGTGATAGGCACTCTGGAGCATCCGCTATTCGGGGGTGCCATTATGGCGGACCTCTCATGGCATGACGATAAGTCGTTGGATGTGCCGGCTGTTATCGGATGAGGAAACTTTCGGAGTGATGGGGTGGGGCTTGCTGGTACTTGCATCAAAATTCCCCGGCCGGACGATACAATTAGCATCCTCGATAAAGCTGTCGCGCAACGATCGTAATGACGTGACGAATGGCAATTATAATGCGACGCGATATTATCGAGTCGCGTGAAAAATGGTGTCGCAATTTAGCCCGATATTTTAACGAGCGGAAGTTGATTCCGATTCCTGCGGAAGCGTAAAATGATGAACGGCAGTGAAAACGAATATGCTCTGCGCTCTTTGCGAGAATATCGGCTTGATAGATTTAGATTACTCCTACTTCTCATTATATCAGCCGCATTTTGAACATCTATCCTGAACAGCTATCCTGAGGACGCCATGTGAACTTGCGATCCGGAAGACTGTATTAACGCGCCTTCGATGATTCGCGCAACACCGTTTATATTTTTATTTATTGCCGGAGGGTGTTCAATAAAGATGAGTCTCATTAGATAACAAACAATCTTGTTTAATCATCAAATTACTTAACAGTTACAATATCGGGATAATCGCGCTAATTCAATAGCGAGCGTGCGATAGCGTTGCATAGCTTCTGGCTTCTCGCAAGACACTAATCTCTCGATGCTTGGTATTACCGAGCGATAACGATTTTAGTAACGGTTGCGGCTCAATCCATTGGCTTTATGACTCATATTCGACTCATATTGTTTTCATCGAGAACATCTCAAAGCCAAAGATAACATACATGAAATCCTTAACAGCTGCTAAAAGTAAATATTCCACGAATAAGTAACGTTATTAACAATTCAAAGGCAATACGTGTGTGTTAAATTTTCTTCTTCATTATCGGTTATCAAGAACGAGGATTACAGAAATAACGATCGTGCAAATGTGATTTTCAGGTAGATTACTATGGAATTAATGTTTGTAATAATTTACCGGAATATTCGCGTTGCGTTTAATACCAGTTTTGATTCGAATACAACACTTGGCAACGTTTGAACAATTTATTTATTTATCGTTAGAACTCAGTAAAACCTATCCGCCATTATCGAACTTCATGTATTACTTTGCGCGAATGACGCGAGTGACTTTCATATCGGCGCTTTGCCTAGTGAAATCTCGCGTTAAAGAAGCGAGACACTTGGCGGTTATGGTGAGCAACATGGTGAGCTAGGATTTTAATTAAGGAATCCGCACGTGCCTCGCGCGCAATTTCTGTCGGCTGCGGCTAACGACGTTTCATTCAGCGCCGCGAAAAGAGAACCCGCTTCGAGATCGAGGGAATGGACGCACTAATCATTTTTAGTAGTCATCATCTCTTTGAGGACGCCGCGGAAGGAGCGCTTCCAAGATGGCCGTTCAAATACGGCGGAGTTGCTAAATATGCAGTTTTATGAGTTTGCTGGGCCACCGGTCTACGAATTCTCCCTCCATCTCTCCCTCTTCCCATTCCTCTCTCTCTCTCTCTCTCTCTCTCTCTCTCTCTCTCTCTCTCTCTCTCTCTTATTCTCACTCTATCTCCAATCGATTTTCATAAAGTTTTACAGAGTTTAACATTTAATTTGGCGCGACTCACTGCCACGGTATTGAAATTTCGATTTATATCGATGGTTCGACGTCGATTTATTGTATCCGTTATATGCGCGATATATATTCCCGACCCGCCATCTTTAATTAGATGGATCGTTAGATCCGCGTTCCTCGTGCGAGCCTTGTGCAAATTGAATTTGCATGTTCGGCGCGGACATCCGGTATTCGCGCGATAGGAATTTCTCGTTCCTGATTTTAATATATCCGGATAAAAATGCGAATCGGTGCCCGATTAAAATGGAACGTGCGAGCGAATTAACGGGGGCGATCGGCGGCTGCGAATCGTACAAATCAGGCAAATTTGCGTCATGTTATTTACTCTGTTCTGCAAGAGCGCATTGTTATTGCAAATTTGATTTCCACAAATGTTAATATGTAATGCATGCTAAACTCCAATTATATACGATACGGACGCAAGCACGTGCGCGCGCGCGAACTTGTATACGCGCGGAGATTATTATTTTCACATCCAAAAATCACAAATGCAGCGTGCAATCCTTCTTTATTTATTACCTTTATGCTTGTGACGAGGACTTTTATCCATTTTGCGTAGCGGAAATGCAAATAACGCGGTAACTCATGCGTTATTAAACAATCGATGACCCATAAAACATACATTTGCAATAAACGACAGTTCCTTTCAATCGTTTTGTACTCTAAAAGAAAGGGATTGTCGGTGGCGGCATGTGTCCGGGGTGTGTTTTGGCATATGTCCGGGGGTATATGTGGTATCATGTGTCCAGGGTGTGTGATCGAGGAGACCGATGCGCGCGGGCATGTGTTTAGAAGAGTCGTGTCCAGAACAAAGGACAATTGCGAAGGAAATCCTTGACGCATGGGACGAGGTGATTCGTCCAGATCGAATGATGATATGTAGTGATTGATCGACAATCCTGAGATGTGACACCGCTTTTGAGTATATAAAGGGCCAGGAAAAGACAGACGAAGAGACAGACGAAAAGACAGACGAGAGATAGACGGACAGAGAGTGCGAGAGACGGTGCGTACCAGAAAGTCTAAGAGCCTCGAATGGCGAAGCTATAGAGTCAGCTAGCTTATCGAGAAATGTTGTATCTTTGTGAAGACGAATAAAAGAGTCTCTTTACTTGTTGTTCCATCAATCTGAGGCGTCGAAAACCCATCACATTTAATAATTCCATCAGGGATAGAAATATCCCCTACAGTTTTCACTTTTCGGCTAAAAGCATTCGGCTCCCTCGGCTCCATTTATCGCCTCGTATCGAAAAAGTTTAATTGCCATTCTAGCGAAACAGGCAAGAGAACGAAGAGAACAGCAGATTATTCGTTTTATGTGAATTACAAAGTCGCGACGTCTCTTGATCGATTCGCGATCAAGTTTACTGATGTTTCGCATCGATGACGCGAGTCGGCAATGGTAAGCTTCTCTCGATGACAATACGTCTCTCTCGAAGGAAACAAAGGATAATACTCTCTGAAAATAGAATTCTCCGGGCGCGCGAGGTACACGTCATCCGAGTGTACCAGCGAGAAAGATTGCGTCGGCGTGTCTTGGAGAGAAGCTGCTTTCCGCAGCTTCCTTCTGTGCAGTTTCCTTCCTAAAGTGCAGTCGTCCGCCAGCGCGATACGCGACAGCGGAATATATCGATTGTTGTTCACTTTTTGCCACCGGAAGTCGTGCACGCGAATCATTCGCAGATGTTTCTGCCGATGCTCGGGATACATTGGATAACGATGTAGTGGAACAACTAAATTGCCGCGCTGGCACACGCCCGACGATTATGTACTTTTCAATTTACGTAATCTCGATGTGCCTTCCAAATTATTCTCCATTTACACGGATCGCAGCAGAAATCTGCAGCGCGTGTCTCGTTAAACTTGCGGTAAGTAATGAAATTTAATATGACTAACGAAATCGACCACTTCTCAACGATAATGGAATAGCGCATATCGCATGAAGAGATCTCGATAAATATTTAAATAATGTCTCTTCAGTTGCGCGTGACACGAGAAAGATCTCATACGAGATAAGCGTGCAATAAATATAATATACTTATGTGTACGTGCCTTTCTAAAATGAGATGGCACGAAAGATGCCTTAATAACTCACGCAGCAATGAAAGAAGCAAGTTCTTCCATCGGACGGAAAGGAAGAGGAAGGAATACGGCGAATGTTCGATATTAAACCCAGGTAGGAGAAAGAAAGAAAAGATGGTAATAAGTAATGCACGCGCTACAAGCGACGCTCTACGCGCTGTTTCATTTCCATGCTCGCTGGAGCTACAAAATAGCTCCGGAGAGATATTAGTCTCCACTTGTTAAAAATAAATATCATACTGCGCGACACAAAGTTGATATCCGCTAATAAATTCATTCTCCATCCCCCTCTCTCGCTCTCTCTTCTCTGTCTATGCGGGGACTAAATGCATTCGCGAAAGCTCCGCGTAATTCCCGGGTATTAATCATATGCTCAAACGAAAGGATAACATCCAGGTTAAAGTTGAACCCACTCTTCTTTTTTTCTTCCACCATCCCTCTCGTAAATCTCCGCTCGAGTCTCAACGACTTTGCGCGGCGAAAGCGCGGAATCAGCCCGAATTCTGTGGCGCTTTCGTTATTTGCTCGCGAGGAAGAAGCATCAACGACAGGATTCATCGTCTCTGGTGTGCGGGTGGATGAAGGAGGGAAAGGACCGTCGAACTCCTCGATATCCGGAGGCCGGGTTTCCTTTGCCGCACGTCCCTCGCGACGTATGCTTTATTTTCCATCGGGCTATCGGCCAACGCGTTTGGTCCTCTTTCTCGGCCGCCGATTGTGGTCGGTTGCTTTCATTCTCTCGAGCAATTCCCACGGGGAAAGGGAGGGAGGATGATGCAGGACTGTGTTGGTTCTCTCTTTTTATCTTGCTTCTTGTCGTTTCTCGCATTCGACGCGCGATAATGCCTCCTGGATGCAAGTGCGGGATGTAGTCTGTCCTTATCTCTCTTTTCCTTCTTTTTCCTCTTTCTTTTTTTCTTTCTTTCTTGCTAGCTGGTCATCGAAAACCGATTTACTTGGGATTCATGTGGACCGATTTGCTGTTCGTCTGCCGGTTCGATCGTTCCACGTAATTGTTGTTTATACTCGCTGTTATTTATTCTAAATTCCAGGTTGAAGTAAATTATATGTCTTCGATAAATCGAGCGATTAAATCTTTTTGTTTTATGTCACGATCACCAGCAATGTTAGGACAAGATGGCGAACGTTTGTTTTGCTAACGTTTACGAGGCGGAGTCCACGAGTATGAATTTACAAAAGTTACCGATATTTACTGGATATTCATTAGATTACGGGTCTCACAAGGGCAAGATTCTAAATTTCCGAACGTCGAGCAGTCGCACACATTGTATCCTAAATTGTATTCAAACGGACCAGTATTCCCAGAATCACGATCGTTTATTCTAGAATGAATTTACATTCGTAGCGTTTTAACGAGTGTGACCTAATTACTGGGCTGTTTAACGCGAGAAAACAGGACGAGGAATCACGAAAAAATTCAATGGAAAAATATAGGCGCGTGCTCACGATGAAACACGTGCAGGAGAAAAAGACAGCACGTTCATGATCAGACGTACGAAATGGAAAACGACAGACACGCTTATGATCAGACACGTGAGGTGGAAAAAGATAATTGTGTGTTCGTGGTCAGATATGTGCAGCAGAGGAAGACGGACATGGTCAGATATTTCAAGTGGAAAAACCGCATGCTCACAGTCAGACATCTCAAGTGGAAACAGACGGTTGCACGCTCATGCTCAGACGTCCGAAGTGGAAAAGGACGGACGCACGCCCATAGCATGTAAAGTGGAAAAAGACAACCGCGCGTTTGTGGTCAGACATACGCAGGAGAAAAAGACGGACATGGTCGGACAGCCGAAGTGAAAACGGACAGCCGCACGTTCGCGGCCAGATACGCAAAGTGGAAAAAGACGACTGCGCGCTCGTGGTCAGACATGTGCAGGAGAAAAAGACACAGGTGTTCATGATCAGACATCCGAAACGAAAAAAGACAGACACGCGTCCACGATCAGACACGCGAAGTAGAGAAAGAGAGACACGCGCTCGTGGTCAGACATCCGAAGTGAAAAGAAACAGACGTGCTTTCGTAATTACACACGTGAAAGAAACGAAAAGACATGTTAAGTGAAAAGAGACGCATGCTCGTGATGTGTAGCGGAGAAGAAACAGATGCGCGATTTTCGACCGTAAGAATCAGCAGTGTAAAATGAGGAAATCCCACTCGACGTCGTAATTTCTTTACGGTTATTTAATTGACGGTACTGATGCTGACCGTTGAACATTGAGAAGTTTTATTAATGACTCTCCTCAAAACTTTCCTTAATAAAGAATTCATCAAGTTCACTAAACAGTCCGCGACTTCGTAGAAACATGCTAGTTACGCAACATCCTTCATATTATCGAGAAAGTTGCGCGGGAGATTAGTAGCCGCGTAATCTCCGAGTAAGCATCATTAAAACATTTTGCCAAAGCCAACTCGCAAACAGCATCTCGGCCGTGCATCGGGTAAGTAATGGCAATTAACCGGTTCGGTAACCCCCGTTCCAGTAATTAATTTCTTATTAGCAGTTTCATATTTCTCGGCAGACAACGGGGATATAATATCACATTAAGCTTTACGTGTCCTGCGTCTTACGGATAGTAATAAGGCCGATTATTAAAGCCGAGGATTATGCGGAAAGTTACGGACCTGCGCAAAGCGGCGAGACAGAGCTCAGCGGCTCGAGATTTGTACAAGTTGTACGCGAGAACAAGTATCATAATGATGCTGTGACCTTATTTTGGCCAGTTGGCATAAAGATTCTTATCGCTAAATGTCATACCGATAAATCTCATAATTTTCTTTTTCTCTGGACACTTTTTAAATTCACGATAGCATCGCTTTGCAGGAAAGAGAAATTCGAACTATCGGAAACAAATCACAGTAAGATTGTCTTTTCGAGGATGACGATGTCGAAATTCAATTGTAACGCTATTATTTCTACTTTATCACGCAGAAATACGTTGTTTACAAGCCAATTTGGCGTTCAACGCCGTAAACGATATGATGTATGTAACGTGTGTATCAGGAAAAAGGAAGAGAAAGAAAAAACAAGCTGCACGCAAAGGAAGAGAGAGCGAGACCGATCCGAGACGCGCCGGTCGAGCATCCGTGCGAGCGTCGTCGCGTTGCGTTGGAACGTAAATAGCACGTGCAACATAATTGCAAATGCGGTCGGTTCGCGGAGCAACAAAAAGAGCTTTGTAAAAGTTCAGTACCTTCCGGAGATTCCGTCGCCGCCGACCAAGCTGGAGGTCATAGCACATTTTCCGCGCAACGGCTCGCGCGCGCCAGAATTAGATTTAAATTGGGAAAATTAATGCGCTCCGATGGTAAATCGCATCTCCATTTTTCGTCGCCGCCCGCTTCGCGGAAGCTCTTCCTCCTGTCTCTTTTTTACATCGGCGCGCAATTTTGCGTGCTCGCACGCATCGAGCGAACTTTAATCTCATTGAGAGGGCGAAAGAGAGAGAGAGAGGGAGAGAGAGAGAGAGAGAGAGAGAGAGAGAGAGAGAGCGCGAGAGAGAGAGAAAGAGAGAGGGAGAGGGAGAGAGCAACGAGTGCGAGAGAATCATCGCTGCCCTCGAAGTTTCGTGCGATTTCATTCTGGTTGGTCATAGAGAAGAGAAAAAGAAATCGTAATGAATACATAATGAAGTAACGAATGCGATTCGTGCTTTCATCGCGCTTAATGCTTAATTAAGAGTTGCGGGCAAATTCGCATGAAAGCTGTGATGAAAAGTACGGACGTCTCGATTCAACACGCTGAGAGTAGCGTGTACTTGAAAAATTTAATGACACAGTTGATTTAGCATTTCTTCGGTGAGTTAAAGGCAGGGAAAAGAGAGAGGAGAAAAGAAAGGGAAGAAGGGAAGAAGAGCCGTCACAAATACGAGGCTCTTTCTTTGAAGTTACAAAAAACTGGCGTCCTTTTTAATTAAAAGTTAGTTCTCCGATTGCTCACAGACGTATGTGCGCGCGTGCGCGCTTGAACTTGAATCTTCAACGAAGAAGTCAAATTCCTGAGAACTCCCCCTCCTTAAATCCGCTATAATGCGAGCGACGAGGTATCCTCCCCTTATAATACTTAGCGGTTGAACTTGCCGCGCGAGTTTCCTAATTATGCGCGGTAAGATTGAGACAGTACGGTTACAAAATGATTAATGTGCGAATGAAGTTTCAAGTAAAGTTAAGTCAAGTCGATCAATGAGAAGAAAGAGGCTTTCATCGACACATTGAAAGATCGGCTCGCGCGATGAGACTTGCCCAAGATGCAAGATTGACTTAACGCATCCCATCCCGCCGCGTTCCTCGATTCTCTCGTGCCATTCATTTTCATCAGCAGATCACGGATCTACCTTCCCTTTCGCCGCGTGCGAACGCGTTCTATCTGCTTCGGCAAGCTTTCTTTGTTGTGACAGCATCGAGGAACGATTACACAGCACAATAATGCACAACGCATCTGATAATAAATGGAATCACTTTGTTTGCTCACTTCGCTCCGTTTTAGCTGACGATATTAGAGATGGCTCAGCAGTAATTTTGCAGTAACGTAAATCATCATCGTTGATTTACCGCGTTCTAAAACATGCAGCTTCGCGAGCATGAAACAAACTGGGATTTATACGCGATATTTATTCAAGCTTATATTCAATCCACGGACCATCTCAGACGGATGACGGTTACGCTCGGCGTGGTCAATAGCGGAAAAGTTAATGCCAGAATTACATCGTAGACGTATTTCTCTGAGTTTTCGCGTTTTCCGCTTGCTCTTGCTCGTGTCTTCCGTTTGGCGTTCTCTCGTGCGCGGCACTTCTTTACAACTTGCGCTTCTTTACAAAGGAATCATATCGGATTTGGCGCAGTAGGAGACCGCATGGAGCCCGCGGACGCGGACTTCTAATTGCCGCGTCGGTTGCGTGGCAATTCCGCCAGCGGAAAAGTACACTTTGCGCTTCGCGAAATAAATAATCACGATAATACAAAAGACAGCGGAAACGTAACATAGAGTTACGAGACGTTCATTAAGAACAGCGCGCTCGCTGTTTTTCAGCGATTCCACATTGAGAACCCGCTACATTCGAGACGCAGGATTTTCTGGAGTCGTTCCTGGCTTTTAAACAATTTTGCATTATGCAAGATATAAAAGAAGGAAAAAGTGAGCATATTTATTCCCGTTTAGTTTAAATACAGCGATGTGACTAGCGTTTGCTGCGCAGCTGTAAAATAGCCGTAATAATGAAAATCGAGCGCGCATAGTCGCAGATTTTAATAAAAATCACACGTGACTGCGAACACATCAAACATCACCTGTTTATATACAAGTAAATAAATGATACTCCCAATTACGGAGCGCGGCATGAGCGACCCGCACTTTGCCACCGCTCGCGTAAATACAATTTAGCATGACGTATTCGACAAAATTAATATTGTACGTCCAAATATATAGTCCAAATAATATCACTCACACGCACGTGTACGCGTACTGACGCATCTAGTACAAATATTATTTATATCTAACCGTGCAGCACATCAATGACGCGCGCGCGTCATTTTTGCAAACACAAAGCGCGCGCGAGCGTGCAGCCGGCTTTATTATCGGCGCGTTTTTATTAAAATGTGTGTGTAATTCGGTTCGTACGTGCTCTCACGCGTCTATGCGCGTAACAACGTCAAAGCGCGCGCATTCAACGTTATCAGCGCGATTGCGTTTGATTATCTCGCGCACCCGGCCGCCTCCATAAAATCGCTACTTCGAATGGCGCTCACGAAGCCGAAACAACAAACGGGAGTGCTGTACTTTCGTACTCGCTTTCTTGCCCTCGGACCGCTCTTGCCGGCCGTTAAACAAGTTTTGCTAATTGGACGCGCGGACTCGGCAGCCAGATTTTAGCGAATTAACCCGGCGTAATAATCCCCGACGCGTTCCCATCCCGACATGCGCCCGGCTCTTGCAACTTTGCGTTATTATTTTAGCGCGTATTGCATATTTTATTCTATCATGCACATCGTATATTACATTTCTACGCCGTTAAACATCACGCGCAGCAACAGTCGTTGTTGTTGTTGTATCATAAATTGCATAATAAATATCACCATATCACGCGTCACGCAATTACGATCTTAGAATTTTTGTACGTGTTTGCGTGTATTATTATGTCATGTCATTTTATATATTACGTCTGTATCGTTATAATATATGTCACGTTACATATTACATATTACATTTGCGCGTATTTCCTTCGCGATACGGGAATACGTGTATATATCAGTCAGTATCGCGATAGCGATTGTTGGCGAACGCAACGATAAATCACGGAGCATCGGCCGTTTACAATGGCTGCAAGAAATAACGATAAAATATTTATGGGCCGTTTTTAAAATCGGACACATATCGTCCGATGTTCTCGCTTTCGGCATGACACTCGGAGATACGATACGCCGGGACTTTACGGCGCTCCACGGCGGCGTTCTACATTCTAGCGCGGTTTGTGCAGTTGTTGCACTTGGAGGATCATGTTTTAGAACACGGTAAATCAACGATGATGATCTACTGTAAAATTACTGTTGAGCCGTATTTGTGTTATTCCTGCATGCGTTGTTTGGATTCCTAGTGCTGTCCGCGGAAAAGTTGTCTCTCGCGCCTGGCGAACTTCAATTCCATAGATCGACCTTCGGGTTCTGCGATAACGGATCAAATAACGGATCCGAACGAGGCTTAAACGGGCTTGATTAAGTCGATTTGAATTCGGCGAGGCTGATCGTCCTGCGAATTCGGATCCGTTCGAGATCGCCTGAAGCAAAGGATAACCAAAGTCTGATATCATTCGACGTTTAACGAACCCGGCGACTTCAGCCGCTGGCTGAAACACTCGGGCTCGAACCCGATCAACATTAATTAATCGTGAGACGCCGCGTGATTATGACGGAGGGAGGAGAGGAGTTCCCGATTTAAGGCGGAAAGCTCGAAAACAGGGACGCGCGCCTCGGGCCTCGCCTTGTTCACCTGATTATCGCGCCTCTGCGTTTAAGGAACGCGCACGGCCTCGTCCCGCCGTTCTCAATTATTCAGGATACAATAACGGGACTTTATTAGCTCGCGGCGTAACGCGACGCGCGCCGCGACGCCGCGCGCAATTTCGCGCGGAATTTATTCCGCCCTTTCGCCTCCTCATGCTGGTATACTACATTATTACAGCATTGCGCGCGTATGCGCGCGGCTGGAAAAGACGAGCGTCGTTAATTAATCGTACTCTGGCTCTTCTTTGACGCATCGCTCGTTACTCGGTCATCGTGCCGTTAGCGTTTGTCCATTAGGGAACACGCGCTCGTGGTCGGATGTCGGTTCCTTCGACTTGCAAATTACCTGTCAGACCGGCAGAATCCCTTTGTACATCGGTCCGTTTGAACGATTTTTCCGCGAGCCCTCGCGCGGTTCCCAAAGCCTCCCTCTCCTCCGGGATATAACGAGATATTAACGGTCGTTGCGCTTCCCTTAACCGGGTGGAGAAGCAAAGGCTTATCGGAAACGTATAGCACTCGCGTAACTGATAACAGGCTGGAAACGATTTGCCACTGATACCAAGATTCGCGCGTTTCGTTTAAGCTGTCACGGCCTTGACGGAATCCTCGAGGAACTCTTTCTCTCTTTCTCTCTCTTCTCTTTCGCATTTTTCGTCTCTGTGCATAGACCTGAAAACTGAAAAAGCGAATCTCGCTGGAAACGGAAGGGTTCTTCTCCCCGGAGCGACTGCGGAAGACAGTGGTCGTTAGTTTTTTCCCTTGTCTTGCAATTTCCTTCCCCGTTTCTGCGAGGCTCTCGCAACGGCGCTAGGAGGCTCGAAATAATTGAGAATTCCTTTACAGCTCGATATTTCGTTTGCTACGGTCTACGGATATTTCTCCGTTTCGCTCATTTTAAACGCTCATTGAAAGTAAAATTCACTCACAGACCGGAGAATTACGGATGCGCCTGTATTCGTAACTAAGTTCCCCGCGAAATGGCGGGATTGCTGTGCGGTAAACGCAGCGAATCCCTTTGTCCTATTGCACGTACGTATTAATAATTTATTAATCGTTTACATTTGTACTTTTCGCGCATATTATTATAGTCGAAAGGAACATGCTCTCACTGTTCACCACTGCTGAAATCCAACCTTCTCCTTCATCCGAATCCCTTCTACCGTTCAGAAGTTGCGGTTAACGTGTGCATGCCACGTGTGCATGCTGACGGAATATCGTTTCGCGCCCGAATTTCACTCTCGGTCTCATCATTATTTCAGGCATCAGGTGCGATCATGTAGACAGGGCGCATCCGGGGAATTCGCGCCGCTCCGGTTTGTACAAATTTGCACTTTGATCGAGAATACGTGTCCTTGCGCAACGAGACGGACTCATCAAGCGGACTCCATGCCGAATAATTACTTGGATGGAGATTCCGGCCCGCGTCCCGCCTCATCAAGCGTTCCGGAACGGAAACTCGCGCTCGTGTAATCTCGATCGGCATGTCGTTTCGATTGCCCGTCACGTCGCTCGAATGATATAGTTTAGCGTACGGTAAAGATTAACAGCGTAATGGACGCGCTGCCAATCCCGGATGCGGTCGGAATCCCAAAAAGCCCAGATCGCGCGGTTCGCGCGTGTAACGTGATCCGAAATAGCGATGCGCCCGACGCGCGATGGCGAATTAATCTGAAAATCTTTGCTCTCGGGCCCGATTAAGGCCCTGAAAACGGGAAACTGAAGCGGCAGAAATTTCTGAAAAGAGCCAAAGTAGACACGCGGAACGACAGATCTCGATTAACTCGTCAATAAGAATAATCTCGAACAACATCCGAGTACGTTAAACACGATTTACGTCGATTTATCATCAGAACGTTCTTACGTAGTAAATCGGCCAACTTCTACGATGATAATGCGGAGCACTCGCAGGCTTTACGGGAGAGACGAGAGAGGGAAAATTCTGGATTTTCTAGAGAAGGAAATTTTCCGCTCGGCAAGCACCGAACACACCTTGGCGTTCACCTGCGCGCGGCTACGCGAGGCATACAGTTAACAGGTGTCTGAATTATCGCGGATTCAGCCGAGAGAAAGAGAGAGAGAGAGAGGGAAGGAGCGAGCTAGCTACGCTGTTTCCGCGGTTATCGAGCCGCACGGCGGCGGCGCCGTTGGTCCGCGAAATAAATTTTTCATCCGGCGTCGCGACCTCCAAGATTCGCGTACGTATTTCCCATGGGATTCCCCTTAGTCCCTTTTACGGGCGAGCCTACCGCGCGCCGCGCGATATAACAATGTGGCTCTAATACGATACCTTATACTCGCGTTTAAGACCCCGATAATAGGGCGCTGCCGGCATTGTCCCATTCACGAGAGATTTAACATAATATTTGCCATTGAAGTCCTACTCGGTCCTATTCAATCCGCGCCGTCAGAAATTGTCCCCCATCCCCGAGCGCTGTTGTGCTTCCGCCTTCGCCTACGTCCCCCGGTCGGTATCATCCCCTCGGCTTGTCCCTCCTTCCCTCCCATCATCCTCTTTCTCGCTTACCAACCCCTCGTGCTCTCCTTTCTCGTGGGCCGGCAGCAAGTTTCGCTATTAGAGCGCTGCCTTCTGCGGAGGGTATCTTACGTAAATGCCGCCCGTGATGGCGCGTCTTTGGAATATCCGCGAGTTACGCTCGGCGAGGTATATAATCTGCACACAAGGCCAGAGAGAAGAGAGACAGATGAGAACGTAAACCTGTCTATGCAACAAACTATACTCGAATGTACCGAATGGAATCGTCGGCGAGCGACCGACGAGGACGAGTAAACAATAAGTCGAAACACTTGAAGAAGCTCCCAGCAACAACGAAGAGGAACTCGCGATCCCGCGAGATGATGATCCAGTCGCGCGTCCGTGTCCCTCAAGCTATCGGAACCATCTGGATCGGTTCTGAAATTTATCTCTGCTCTCTAATAAAGATTTCATTGGGATATCTTGCTCCCCGCGCTCGCGGTGGACGAAAATTTTGTTAAGCTTTGCTGCCCGCGTCCTCTTCCCCCTTCCATGATTGGGAGGAGGGAAAATTGCGCGCTTGTTCGATCCCCTTTGCGTAACCTATATTTTAATCAGAAAGTAAGATAACTCATCGAGAGAATCGGCTTTTGATTGTTACTGATCGTTATCTTTCGATTTAAAGCCGGAGGGTTCTAAGCAGCACTCGTGCTTTTGCTCCCTTCGTTCCCGAAATCGCAATACATCGCTTCGGTTAACTCGTTTATTGTTATTTAATATTTACAAAGGAAAGAAGAAGGAGGAAAGCGAAGGAGAGCGATGCGAAGTGGCGTGATTAAGTTAACGCGAGGAGGCGATCTCTCGAACTGTTCTTTGGCGAACTTTGCGTACAATATAAGAAGCCGCTGAAAGTTTCGGGCTGCCGAAGCTATCGCACGGACGCATAAAATCCTCCTCGACGCATTCTCAGGCACGGACATGAGTTAATCCCACAACGTAATTAGCTTTGAGCTTATGTTTTCGGAAGTTCGCCGCGAATATTCTGCCTTGGCGAGTATTCTGTCTAATCTCTGCATCAACGATCTCGCAATAATTCGTCACGGGATAATTCCGAGCTTCAGCGTTTGGACGATCGCGAACTTCCAGGTGATGAGCATCGCTCATCGGAGGGGGAAGAGGGGAAGGAGGGTCAACGCGGGCGACCCCTCGCGTCTCCGGTCAGCTTCGGAGAGTTTTCAAAACGACTTCATTCTGCCCGGGAAACAGGCTTAACCCATTTTCCATTCATCCGGCGATTATACGGCGTTGCGAGCGCCGCGGAAAGCCAGCACAGCGAGGTCACAAGAGGGTCGCCTCCATAAATCGTCGTCCTCGACGTCTTCGCGCTTCGCGCTCGCGACTCGCTACGCGGCTGAATAGCGTGTCGCGACTCGCGATCGACCGATTCGATCGATCGAGCAAACGGACGGGGAAAATCATCTCGCGGCCTCTCGATGGGGTGAACCGCTGCTTCGACCCCCGCTGCGGGTCGCGTTTCTCCCGCGCTACCGCGCCGACACCCTCGAAAGGAGCATTTCGCTCTGTCTCGCTGCATTCGCACGCGCCGCAGATCGCATCATGATTGATATCGCGTGGCTGCAGCGAGGGCTAACGGCGCGATAACGTGCCCGTTTCCGTGACGTAGCGTTAATGCGAGTTTCGCGGCTGCGATCCCGAGCGACCCGGCGACCGGAACGGTATCGCGCGTGAAATTCGCCGAGGAGAGACGCGAATTGCGCGTTCCGCATTCCGGAATCGTCAACGCGCAACAATCGCGACGCGTGCGTCTTCTTTCTCTTTGGAAAAATAAGACTGTCGAATTTGAATGTATCCTCCTGCGGTCTCTCCTGCGACCAGCGCTTGTACATGAAAAACTTTGGAATATAATTGTCTGCAAATAACAGTCGTAATTAGAGACCATATCGCAATGAGAGAGGAGGAAGAGAGGAGGAAAAAATTATAATTATATCTTACAAGAATGACAAATAAATCGCTTTATTATTCTTACGTCGCGATCGCGATTCTTCATAATCACAATACAAATATAAGTGAAGCGACACTTCTCGGAGAGGACATCCATGATCCTCGCAGTGAAGATTTAATTACACGTTTGCTCTGTCACTTAATCGAGAGTGATTGCTCTCATCGTCGAGACTGGATTATTAGCGAGAGGCTCTCGCTCTCGCATGGCGAGTGTACTCCTTCGCCGCCAATGCTAATTCAGTACGTAGCGGTTTGATAAATGTGCAATTAAAAGTTCGGCCCTTGCTGATTCCTTGACGTCGAGTGCTCCAGCGATGGCGGACGCTGCGCGTGAACGCGAGCTGGCCGAGTACTCGGATTTTCGCAGGACTTTATAGCTCCCTATCGTTCTCTCTCTCTCTCTCTCTCTCTCTCTCTCTCTCTCTCTCTCTCTCTCTCTCTCTTAAAGTCTGCATTCCGCGCGTCTGTTACTCGAAGCTGCGAGCGAAATAGCGATCGGGCGTTGGATTCGTATGTTTGGTCTGCCGCGTGCGATAAGAGCGAATAAAGTTCCGAGGTAGCGCTTCGTCTCTGCAGCGAAGTATCTCGTTCAATTAAATCGCATTAATGAGGCGACTTATTAAGCAAGCTGCTTATATTCTATCTACGAGAAATACGATACTTCCGGAATACCGTTCAGGTGAGCTTAATTACCGACTCGCGCGCAGCACGTTTGCCAGAGTCATTCGGAAATTACCTAACTGGAATCGTCTGACTGCACGATACCGTAACGTGATAATCTCATCGTTACAGCAATGCAACTGCAGCCGTAACGAAATACAGGCCTGATGCGTGATACGGTAAGAACCTCGTGGTTTATTAAGCCATTACCGGCTACGGTTATCGGCTTACTCGGACTTATAACTTGTTTTCACGGCTATCGGCTCTTGCGCGGATGAAAGATCCTCGCAGACGACATTTCCGGCCTCTGCCAAAGGCGTATCATCTCTCATATATATATATATATATATATATATATATATATATATATATATGTATGTATCGAATTGTTGACTTGTCGTTATATATTTATATCATAATTATGAAGAATTGCGATCGCGATGTAAGAATGATAAAGCGACGATTTATTCTATTTATCTATTTGTCATTCTTATAAGCTGTAATTCTTTATTATAATCATATCATAGTCATTTGGAATCATATTCCAAAAGCTTTCATGTACGAATGCTGCGAGAGTCGCAGGAGAGACCGCAAGAAAATACATCTAAATTCGATAAAGGAATCTTACTTTTCCAGAGAGAAGAAAGATGCACGCACGTACGTGTCGCGATTGTTGACGATTCAACGATTCGATATGTATATATGTATGCGCTCGATTATGGTTGCAGCGTGTCCCAGTTAATCTTGATTAAGCGAATTAACGTTATGGATGATACCGCGGAGCTCAGACAAAGGTGAGATATCGCCCGGCGGGAATGCAAAGTGCATAAGCACGGCGCATCCGTGCAGCTCACGAAATGCCGCGTCGGGTTCATCCGTTAAATAAATTGCCGCTATCCGCATTGGCGGAACTCGGATAATTGCTGCCTCTCGGCACTTTGGCACAATGACGAACTCGCCGATGCCGTACGTGCTGAACCCTCGCGCGATACGTTGCGAGCTCGCGATAAAGATAAGGAACGTAATCGATCGGGAGCGAGTCGAACATCCGGCGAAGCGATTCTGAATCGCTGAACGTCGCTATTTCCTGATTTCATCACCGTAGATTCTGTCTTTGATGTAATTCTATGATTGTATGACCGAGCAAAAGTTCAAAGTTATGATAATATTCATTAATTTATAATTTAAAGCACACTCGAGTCATATCCAAGTACAATCACGCGATACATTGCAAACGTTGTGATAGATATGTTATAATCATTTGCGTATCATTTGCACGTACGTGCTTTTTTTTTCTTTTTGTATTGTCAATGTTTCTCTCGGAAAAAAAAAAGAATTGAAAAAATCGCCAGAGGAATAATTAGATACACGGACGGCGTACGATGGGGAATTGCGTATTCAGGACGAGCGGAGCTTTAATAAAATATTTTGCTTGCATTCCGCATAAAAAATTTCAGGATAAAGGGAACGCATATTGCATTTAGCCGCGCGATATGAAAAGTGTATTTATTTGTTTCGGGTATACATAATACCTACGTGGTTTGCATTGCTGCGTGCAACGGGAACATGTGCGACGCAACGGTATAACATTACTGTCGCTACCCTTTTGTTCCGCTATTTTTGCGTTCGGCGGCGTCGAGAAGAGAGAGAGAGAGAGAGAGAGAGAGAGAGAGAGAGAGAGAGAGAGAGAAAAAGAGGAAGGGGAGGAAAGGTAGAAGTGGAAGAGAAACATCGCGGTAAAACAGGCAGATATTAACATTCCGCGTTGCGGGTCTGTTATTTGGGCTTTTAAATTCGTTTTGAAATTCTTTATTATCCGCAGACTCTTCGGCCGCCGGCGCGAAAGGATCGAAAGGCTACAATGAAAAGATGCATTAATGCCTTGCACATACATTTCGCTGCATTATGCAGCCATCGAGCTTAATAGCCGGCCGCTTTCACGGGAGAGCTTTAAACAGCGCTTAATCCGGGACACCATGATGTAAAATAAAATCATAGGCAACGTCATCCCGTGACACAAGCTACATGAAAATTTCAATTTTCGCCATGTGTCCATTCCGCTTTAATTAACGTTAATTCCGCGCATTATTTAAATATAACCAATGAAAATTCAATGGAGATTTTTAACTCCGCCGCGAACATCACTTCCACGTGAATTAACTAGGCTGATAAAAATCACTGCGAAATCATCTCGGCAGTCCGGAAATTAAAGCGAATGACTGCCCGGCGCTTACCTAGCGAACGGAAATGCTCGGGAACAAGGACGACTTTCCGGCGAACGTTAGTCCGCGCGCGCTCGTCTAATAAGCGACGCTGAATGCAATTGCGAGCCGGATCGCCGCGGGCGGGTCCCTTTCATGCGGGCGACCAATTTATTGTACGGTAGAGCGTCTTTATGCGCCGGGATTCTTTCGAGGGGAAAGAACGAGGTAGAAGATTCCCTTCCCCATTGAGGGACAACCGCGGTGTCCAATTTGTCGAAGCTTTTTGCTTCGGCTCCGAGTACGCCAATGTTCCCAAGCCGCGCGCCCGTTAATGAGGATGATTATTCGCGCGCGATGAGAAAAATGGACTGGAAAGAATTGATGATGGACCCGGCTGGAGCCTCGCAAGAAGCTCCCTGCGACAGAGCCGGCTGACTTACCCTCCACGTGGCCGTAATGCTGCCATGGAACATGCTAAATGCCCCTTCTCTTCCCGCTGCAGCCCTCTGCCTGTGCATTTGTCAGCTTATTCGTTTCTTTTTACGTTCATCTGCATTTCATCCTTTTTGCTTCCAAGCAGCATTCCGGAATTTGTGAAACGGCATCTACAAATAATATCTTCTCTAAATAATGTTGATCTGAAAATAAGAGTTTGAGGAATGCGCTCGTTGAGCCTTTTGTTCGCGCTCTCTCTCTCTCTCTCTCTTGCTCTGCTGGACAATGCTGTCGCGTTGACGTCGGGAGATCTTATTAATGGCATGCTTTTATAGTCGCGAGCTCCGCCGAAGTTCGCGAGGTCACGGAGTCAATTCGAAACGCCAACCCTGAAATCTTCATGGGTCATTTGGCAAGAATGCGTCGTACACTTCCGGCTAACAACCCTTTCGAGCTGAATCACCTCGGTTTTGTAACGCGGCCAAATCTCATGGTCTTCGCAGTGTGCGCGATTAACGACATTCGCGAAATATCGATGGATGACGCGTGGAGAATCCACGCCCTCTCTCTCTAATTATTTCTCCCTTGCTCTTTTTTCTCTTTTATTCATTACTTCCTTGTCTACTTATAATAAACTCTTATTTTTCCTTTCCTTCTATCTCTCCGTTGAACTTTAAGATATTCTGCGTTAATATTTCGTTAAGTCCCGCGCTTGGGAGGAGACATTCCAGAATGCGTAATAGGTGATGCTTTCTCTCTCTCTCTCTCTCTCTCTCTCTCTCTCTATGTTTTCTGCTCTCTTCCTTCCTCTTGCGAGCGACTGCGAGCTCGAGGAAGCAAGAAACGACATTACGGATGGTTGCACGCGCTATAATAAATATTCGTGCCGAGTGAGCTCGAAAATCGCTCGTGACACAGGGATGCAGAGAGCGGAGGGCGGGCGGGCGGTCGCGCAGCGCAGGAATTTGTCCGGGTGCTCGTAAAATATCCTGCGATACGGCTTGGCCGCGAGACTTGTCGAATTCCGCAATTTCTCTTTCGGTTGCGCGAGTAATGGCGAAAGTGCCGTTGCCCGGCAAATCCCGCGTCCGGCAGTTACGGTTTTCGGCGGAATCGGGCTATGCCGCGGTCGTGGCTTAGCTTGCGCTAAGCACTCGGCGCACATTATCGGGGATCGCATAATTCGGGGAATCGGACGATCATTTCGGTCGACCGATATTTCAACGCGCGCTCTTACGAAGCGAGGGTCCTCGTTCCTTCCGCTAATGCCTCTCCGCTCGCCCGCTCGCATTCTCTCACCCTCGTTGCTTGCATTCGTTTCTCAGATAACGAACAAATTCCATTTACACGTTATTCGCCTTTCCCTTGATCTATATTTGACTTATATTCACGTGAGTCAACGTTCACCGCAGCATTCGTTACGCGCATTCCTGTTTAAGAAAAATCTTTTCTCGAAGCGTTCTCTTCGCGAAAGTTGTTCCTCGCGCGTTTCGGATAAATCTGCCGAACAAGCGTGCTTCTAAGACGGAATCGATAAGAAAGCACTTTAATCTTTCCAGAAAATCCCGCTGCGCGAAATCCTAAAGTCGCCGCGACTTTTACTATCTATTTATTAGCGCCGCGTTTCGATTACACCGTTCACGTTTCCATGCGCGTTCGCTCGCCGTGCGAGGGCTGCGCAGGGTGGGAAAAGTGTATGTGAGATATTTGAATGCATCGGGGGACGCGTTCAGGCGAGAATAAACTTGTCGTGTTAGCGGGATCAATTTCCATGGAAATGAAAAAAAAAATATTAACATAAACGAGCAGTTGTCGCTGCGACAGATCGGCCGATCGGCGAGAATTATTTATTACAATGTATTCATTATGACCGACTCATCCGCGGATCGCGCGTAAATACATTGAATTTCCTGTTCAGTATTACGTATTCCAGCTCTCTCGGATCGTAAAATCTAGCCGGAAGAGCCGGCCGAGCGATCGACTCGCCAATTCGTTCATAGTAATTTCATGTCCGTGTCGGCTAATCGGCTTCACTGTCGGCGCATCTGCTTTCCTGTTGCGGAAACAGACGGGCACAAACTTGCCTCTTCACCGTGCTCTTTGACTTTTATCATCGCGAGATGATGACACGCGCTTGTGCCACTCGGCGATTCCCTGCGTATTGCGAGGAAGTAGTTGATCGACTTTCGGCTTGGAATTACGGCATCTGCGTCAGGTAAAATGATGCGCATTGGACTTGATCGTTGCGACTTGAGGCGTTTGCTTGCGTTGAACGAAGTGTCGAGTGCACAGAATGCGAGACTAAGAAAAAGAACGTGATACTTGTGCCGCAAGTGAAAGCCCGACGATGCTTTGTATATTATTCGTGTATCGAACTTTCAGGAATTAATTACTCCGCGTTTGCGAAACGCGGCTGGGAAACTTGATTCTCAAAGAATTCTCGATAGAGGCGAAATAATAAATCAGTGTATAATAATCAGCACGTTATCTGACGATATCGAAGAGTGATGAATGTGCATGGAGATATTGAGCTCTTCAATGTGCGCGATAACAGGAATATAAGGAGGGCCTTAATTGCGCAATAAATTCCAAAGAAAACATCGGATGCTTTAAAGTAAACCGTTTAGGAAAATTAATAGACTTTCCAGACATGCTGATAGCAGCATGGCCATTAATTTCCTTTAGCCATATTAATTAACAGAAATAATGAATTGATTATGGCAATTTTGTGCAAATACCGTAATGAATGATCTCTATTCTAGCATTGATACGATTATGCCACTCGCGCTTGCGAGACTCTCGTGGAGTCTGCACATCCTGATCAATCCGATCGATATTGCGAATTATTTCAATTTACCGCGGAGAAACGGATTTTATCGTCAGCTTTAGCGCGCTCTGCTCGTTCCGATCTCTGTATTAATTAACGAACAATGGAATCCGCCGTCTGGAAACGTGTTCGTTTTCCAGACACGTGTGACAGCTAGCTCGAATGCAGCTCGATCGCGAAGGGAATCGTCGCGCTTTGTAAGGCGAATGAAGACGCGACCAGCACGCTATTTGAGACGCTCTTCCTCATTCATCCGATTTCGTTCGAAGTTACAATGACACGTGACGGCATCCGCCAAGACGTCTCGTCGCCGTGTGACGTTAATGTTTAAACGTAACCGATGCAGAGTGTTCGTCTAACCTTACCGGATGCTCTACGCTATTTCAGCGCGGATGCTTAAAATTCTCCCGAGTAACAATACATCAAAAAAATATTGCCGGCCTGACGTGTTAGGAAGCCCAGGTCTGCATAAATATTTATTGCCCCGATTTCCTTTCTCCCTTGTTTTTTTCTTTTTTTTCCCCCCCTCCTCCCTCTCTTCCTCCCCCCCCCCTCTCCATGCGAGATCTGTATTTGGAGGATTTATTTATCGGGTCATATTTATTTATAAAAACACGCATTCATTCCGGCGTGTCTCGCGCATATCGCGGCGTTCGCCGATATATTCGTTGATCTCGATTTAATCGGCAACTCGATCCTCCCCTCTCCTCCCGTCTAGTTCACGCGATCGGACGCGGCATCATCCAGGCATCAAGAACCGCCGGAATCGATTGACGCAACTAGCGCGATCCGCGGGATCGAGTTGTCGCCAAACGGAATCTCGCAGTGCGTCAGATCGCGGCCTGATCCTAGAATGCAACGGGTGGAGGAGGAGGGAGCTGCAGCAAGGCTGTCGAGTTGCCGCCGGTCGTTAATTAGCGTACACACAAGGGCGCACAAGGAACCACAGAGCAATCTTGCGAGTCTCGCATGGCGCGCGCGCGCGCGAGTTTCTGGCAATGTGTGGGCGTGCACGCGTCTGCACGTGGATCCGCACGGGAGAAATGGAGCGGGATGATGACGTAGCGGGCTTTTGTTGGTATTACAAATCCTCTTTGCATCAGAGAGAGAAAGCGAGAAAGAGAGAGAGAGAGAGAGAGAGAGAGAGGGGGAAGGCACAATTTCGTAAATAGCGAGACCTGACCGAGTTTCTCTCTCACGCGCGCATTAACGTTATTCATCGTACGCACAGCATCCGAATACGCAATTTCGGCGGTTCATCGCATGCCGATTGGCCGTTTTGGTCCTTTGAGAGCCCGCCAGACTGCCACTTAAAAGTGGCGGGCACTTAAAAGTGGCGCGATTGATGTTTCTTCGGCAATGTTTCCGATGTGACATTAACCGTCCGTTTCGGATATCGATGCGATCAACGATCACGCGAATGTTAGGAAAAGCTTGCAATTATGACAAACAACCGGTCTGGTTTATCGCAACATCAGAATTTATTAACTCTAATTCCTTTTTTCTCTCACGAAGCTTTCGCTTTATTTTCGTAACAGTTGCAAAGAATACTTCAATCGATGTCAGATCATATTTCGTATACCACGAGCGGTTCAAGGTCGCGGGAGAGATATGCTACTTTAGTTTGAAATAATCTTTCCGGAGCAGCGAGAGCGAAACCCGCGTCTGCATACAGACAGAAAAGATATCGAAAACTCGCGCGGAGAAACTTTTCCCTCGTCCATTCCAAGGATAAAAAATTCACTTGAAACGGACCGCGCGATTGTCATCGTTTGCGAGGTGCAACGTTTTGCTACTCTCAGATGGAGAGTGTGAAATCACGGAGATGGAGATCGTTCCTTCCTTGAAATCCTCCTCCGAGCGTTCACCGCAACAGCTATTACGCCGGTCTCACCTGGTGCGCTTGGTGGCGTTTAAAAATTAATCGCTCGCAAACGACGATTGTTGTCGGTGTTGCTTTCTCCGTTACGAACGTGAAGCTCGCGGCATAAAGTACGAAAGCCCGTGGGAAATGATTTCGAGCGGGAGAAGCGCGCTCTCACCATCTCTTCAGATCCCGTTTTAAAGTCCCCCGCTAACCCCATCCCGCATGTTCTCACGTTCGCGGAGCCACACTCCGGTACTCCGTCGTGCTCCTTCGTTCTTCCGGCATGAGTAACTCGCCGCTGATGCTAATGGTTAACCCTTATCGCTGTTGAGCGCAGCTGAGCCTCGAACTTACCCCATGCTCGAGAGGGTAGAATCAATCGAGCCGACGGAGACGCAGACTCTCCCCGCGGGAACTCGACTTTTTCCAGCAGTCACTCCTCTCGCCGACTGACTCTCTCGTCAGTCACGATCGGCTGACCCGGTCCTGGTTCGGGGACGCTGAGGAAAGGTCAACGGGAGCGGCACAAACCGCTTCCGTAGGGCCGACCCAGTAGCACCGATGTTATATTGAATTTCTAATGGCGGTGAGTTCCTGCGGGGGTATGAAATTGCAGGTGTTCTCTTATTTAACGAACAGCACGTAGGAATTGGAGATTTGGGAGGTCGCATTAAGGATACATCGTTGTTTATGGCGTTGCTGACGTCCAATGTTTGCGCGCGAATCGAGCAACAAAGAAGCGAAGAGAGATGCAGCATCTCTATTGGAGCGGATCTCCGAGTGTCATCCGAGTTTTCGCGATGTTATCTGCCGATCACTGACTTTCCGAAGCTTTTATGACGTAATGAAATATAATCAAAATATAATCAAGATGTTAATATTCTAGCAAAACGGTTTACAGTTACCACGACGAATCGTGACAACAAAGGTGACAATCGCGCTGATAATGCGCGATGAAATAAAAAATCCGCTTCTCGAGCGGCGCAGCCGAAGATAACGTAACACGAGGATCAAGTATTTATCCCGCATTACGTCGGGAGCTGACATTTAAAAGCCACAAAGAGCTGATGAAGATTAATTCCCGAAGCCTCAAGCTCTCCCGCATCGCTATAGCGTTACGTCGCGCACGTAACGCGTTACAGTCTGCCCTGAAAAATTCAACGCGTCCGAAGGACGGCGGCCCTTCGGACGCGTGCGATTTTCAGCTGACGAGGAAGATGTATGGTGCACTTACACCGCGTTGGATCTCTCGGAAAGCTCGAGGGCTTCCTAGCGGTATCGGAGTCGTTAGACTTTACTAGCGGGGAGAGAGGAAGGAGCATCGATTATGGGGAGGAGGTAAAACACCCTCGCGCGTGAAAGATGCGCGAGTTCCTCTGGGAATGCCGCTCGCTCGAACGGGCCTGCAATTCGAACGTAATTCCTCTCGAGCGCTTCCACTTTGTCGCGTGGCGTCGCGACGAGGCGGAAGACGCGCCTGTCCATCGTCAATTTATCTCGCAAATACGAGATCCATCCGAAGGAGAGCCGGAGATGGATGAACGGATGGACAGGCTTCACATTGACGTGTGTTGACCTACGTGTGTACTACGCGCATGGGTCGTCGCCGGATGCGATACCGCGGCGTTACCGCGAGGTCTCTGCAGTCCAGCATCCGGTGGCGACAGGACGAGAGACGCACCTCGTGTAATACTCAAGAAGAGAGAGAGAGAGAGAGAGAGAGAGAGAGAGAGAGAGAGAGAGAGAGAGGGAGAGAAGGGGAGAGAGCCGACACCTAGCCGCGCGTATGCGGAGATATACATGCGGCTACGTATCTACGCTTGGCCAATTTGCGAGTCAAATGGAATTGGCCGGCGGAGTCCGGCGGGTTTGTTTGCCGGACGTTCAACGTGACTGTTCCCTGGACTTGGGACGACGGCGATATATAACGGCCGGCAGGATTAAAGCCCATTAGACACGTACGTAGCCGGCATCGTTCCCGGCGCCATCCGCCGCGCCTCTCCAGCCTGTTCGCCGGCCTTCCCGTCATCGTAATGAAGCCAGGCATGTAAATGAGTAACGCAATGAGCAACGGGGATTGTTGTTTGTTACTCGCCGATCTGTTGTCCGATTCTTCCGAACGACTGTTCAAATTTCGGTCTAACAATGCGATAACGCATACCGAGTAATGTACCGACAGTGTGGATGGATCCTGAAAGAAAAAAAAAAAAAAGGGAAGAGAAAGAAGGAATATTTAAAATGTCATAGTGTCACATGGCGTCATTCGTGCAGAGTGAGAAAACATGCTGCTTAATCGCACGAGATTGACAAGCACGCTCGTGCGCGCGCGAACTGATCGGCTGAAATTTTTTTCACAGCATCCTTGCAGCGTGTTTGATTGTCAAATACATGATAAATCGTAACTCCCCCTTCTCCCGATTCGCTACGAATTTATTGATAGGGATACAGTGACGTTTATTGATGTTGATACAGTGACGAGAGGGAAAAATATGAATTCGTTGTCGCCCGGCTTCCATCCTGCCGGAGTGCGCGGGCAAGGGTTGATTAGAACGTCAAAGATCGACCGGAAGACACGTCAGGACACGTCACGCGGTCCATAAAAATGTAGTATAAAAGAAAGGGACTATTACGGCATATGTCCGGGGTATGTGTGGTATCATGCGATCAGGGTTTATGGTCGAAGATGCCGATACGCGCGGGCATGTGTTTAGAAGAGTCGCGTCCAGGACAAAGGGCAATTGCGAAGAAAACCCTTGGCGCGTGGGACGACGTGATTCGTCCAGACCGAATAATGATATGTAACGATTGGCCGACAAGCCTGAAGTGGGATACCGCTTTTTAGTATATAAAGGGCGACGAAGGGAAGAACGAAAGACGAGAGACAGATGAACAGAGGGTACGGGAAACTGTACGTACCAGAGAGTAGTCGAAGAGTCTCGAGCGGCGAAGCTAACAGGATCAGCCGGCCTATCGATAAGGATTGTATCCATTTAACATCATCATCAAGGGATAGCAATATATCTTACAAAAATACGCCATGCGCGGGGCGGGGGAAGATGTGACGACGACGTGCACCTCCGATGTGCGGGTAGCCGCGCGCGAGAATTTAATTAAACGCGCGCACGCAATCAGCGCCGATCCGTTAATTAAACGATCGCCGCGCGGTAAATTCTGGCATCGCGCGTTTACGTTTAAACATTTACATCGTTCACGTCAATATTCCCCCATCGATGCACCCGCGCGGTCCGCCCGCGGCAGGGCAGGGGGAGGGAAGACGGGCAGGTATCGCTCATTTTAACGTGTCATTTTTAACGTGCGTCGCTCAACGCTTTCATTCGTATCCGCCCGATTAGATCCCGGTGCGCCGACCTCTCGGCTCGTCGCTCTATTTCCGTTTTAAGAAAACAGCCACTTTTCTTGCAGATCCCGGCGAATGGATTATCCGACTCGATCGATTCCAGAATCGACGGGGAAAGAGAGGGGAGGATATAACCGCTTTTTGCTGGCGCGTACTTTATGACCCGCTGAATGAGCCTGCGAAGAATCGCTTTCTATCTCTCCCTCTGTCTCTCTTTCTTCTTGTCGGCATCTTCGACGGCAGCCTGCTTCGTCCGTAAATAAAATGCTTACGTTAACGACCATTCGGAGCAGCGAATCGAACAGCGAGACATCCGAGAAAGTTTCGTAAGGTACGATGACCTTACGTGTCGCTCGCGACAGCACCGGCTTGCCCTTCGAGAAGGATCGAGAAGGATAAGGGCCGAGAACACGGAAATTTATCGCGCCGCAAGAATTATTATTCCTGCGAGTTGGGATCTCGGATGACCCTTAGAACAAATTCACAACGATACGAAGTGTGATATGAGATATCTGATTTAGAGAGCAAGTGAGTAAGCAATATGAGAGAGAGAGAGAGAGAGAGAGAATTTTTTAATAACACACGTGAGAGAACGCGAGATTGTAACGCGGAGCAGGTATGCTTGTTCGCAGGATTCGCGATTATTAATCTCACTCGCCAGTGAGATAATTATCCGCGATAATCGGCGGAGGTCGACGACACGGCGACTTAATTAACGCTTGCCGATTTCGCTCGTGGTTGAAGCGCGAAGAGCATAAATCCGGTCGAACTTGGAGCACGAGCTGCGATCGAGAAGTCGCGCGCTCCTCCTCGGCCAAGAAATTGCCTTTCTATGATAATCGCCGGGCATAAAATAGGGCGCGCTTCGCGCCGAATGCAAATCGTTCTCGCTTCATAATAACCGATCCTTCTGCTCCTCCATCGTTCTCGACTCGGCGCGCTCGTGTCGCCGCGCGATCGCGCGGCGGGAAAAGAGAGGATCGGAAATTTAAATACTCCGGGATTCGATCCGAGCCGCTTTTGAGCGGCGGGGTCGCGAATACGCTTTATAAATCGCGCATTGTGATCCCGGTTCGGGTATTCCGAACTACCGAACTACCGCGCCCATGGCGCGCTCGTTTTAATGCACTGCGCCACGTTGCTCAATTGCCCATCGATCGCGAGTCGCAGGCCGCCGCTGTGTACATTGATATTGGTTTACAATTAGTCGTCAGTGTTCCGATAACAATCGTCGTGCCGCGCGTACGTGCCGCGCGACATTGCCGGCCAATTGAAATAATCATTCCTCAAGCGCGCCGTTCGATTAATTACTCCGCCGCCGTTACTGCTCATTATTCACAGAACTCGCGTCGCTTGATCATCATACGATTGGCCAATCCGCATAAAATCCTGAAATGATTTCAGTAAAAAGCCTTCCTCTAAAGAAGGATCGCGCCTAGAAGAATTACGTTTTATATTAGGTGTACAAATTAATTTCTTGCTTCCCTCCCGTGGATCTTGGAAACCATTCCAAATTGGAGTATCTACCGATCCTTCTGTGATGTTCGAGCGCTGATGCCCACGCTTTCAAGAAATTGTACGAACTAGCGGGTTGTAACGTAACCTCCAAAAAGAGATGCATACACGATGGCCTCTGATAAGGCGCATATTCGGCACTGCATCCTTCGTCTACGTTCCGGCTAAAAGGGAACGCCGTTGAGGTCGCTGAAATGATTTGCCGTACCCCTGGTGAAGAAGCAGTGCAGTATATAAATGTGCAGAAATTGATACAAGAGATTCCACGAAGGAGACTTTAACTTTGAACACAGAGAACCTCTCGAAGGTTGCGAAGCTCGAAAGTTTGAGGACTGCGGCATCTAAATCCAAACTCAAAACTCAAACGCAAAAAGAACCCATAAGAATTAATTGGTATACACATAGGTATCCTAGAAATACATATATTTATCCTGGCAAAAATTTTCGAGTACTTCGATCGGATTCCGGTATGCAGAGATTGATCTAATCTCAACTTTGGCGCGTCCTGCGATGGGAGGCGTGTTGGCGCGAGCGTTTCTTAGCATCGGATCGAATAATGGAAATGAAGCAGAGATGATAAAAGATAAACAATCCCGGAAGTTTTGTGATTAAAACGCGCGAGTCGCGAGTTACGAGTCTCGTTGCACCGTTTCCCGGACACAATTGGGAAAGTTAGAACCTCGATGGAGAAAAAGGATCGTTAGACAATCGATAGACAGAAACTCGATTCCAAGTTTCAGTCGCCGGTCCTTCTTCGGCGCGCGTTCGTTTTACTTCGTGATTGAAAAAAGAAAAAAAAACGAGGATAAAAGAAAGGGATAGTCCGAATGGTGCCGATAGTGCTAAAGTGAATACCGAATGCTCATTAACTCGGCCTTGCAAGTATACGCATCCCTGCTGCTCCCCTGCTCGTCCCGATGTATGAATATGCATCGGAATCATGACAGTAAAAGATGCCATTAGTGGCGTAAAATATGGAAGAATTTTGTAATTTCGAATATTTCGGCGAAACGTTTAACTTGTCTATCTCCATACGCGATTATTAGCAGCGCAAGAGAAATTAATGTAACGCATCTCTGTCTGAGGTAAGACATGAAGTAGAACAGATTGCGCCGGTGGTTTTTATTTATTCTGAATAACGATTGCCATGTCGTTTTTTTATCTCGTTGTACAATGCGGGAATTAACTGGCGCGCTGTTCGATGCGGTTGCGGAGGTCCTTTTTTCTCCGTCAGTTGCGCGACAGTTGCGCGGGAAAAGAAATCGTTAGCCACACGCGAAAGTAAGACATTTTTCATGTATTTCACCAAGTCCCATCCATCTTCGCGATATAAATCACTCCTTTTTGTAATGCGGAGTTGAAGGTTGGAACAGGACTTCAATAATTCTGGCGGTTCACCATGTATCGTGATATACGGGCAAATTTTATATCCGACACGTTTCTCTTTGAAGAATCTGCACACGCGGCCAATAAATTTCACATTGTGTCCTCAGTCGTTCCGACACTCTATTTCTGAGTATCAACGTACCCTCCGCACGTTTGAATATCGCGAACGATGAGTGGAATAAATAAAGAGATCCCCAATCTAATACATAACGTATCCTCAGGCCAAAAAGAAAACTAATGGCGCTTTGAGAGGAAGAATTGCAAAGAGAGAAAAAAAGAGAGAGAGAGAGAGAGAGAGATATCGCACGTTCTACTTTAAAATAGGATTCGGAATCCTATTTCCATTATGCAGAAACTTTGAAAATTACGTGATGCCTATTGTTGTATACACAAAAGGCAGCAAATCTGTTCTCCGTCTCGTTCTTCCGCATAACGATAATCTTCGGTAGAAAGAAAGTTCTATGAAACGTGCAACGTTTATTCTCTTAAATTAAAGGAATTAAAGGATTCAATTATACGAATCATCATGGAGGAGATCTCATCAATCCATAAGCAATTGTGAACTTTCCTCGCGCACATGTTGCTGAGGCAATAGTAGAACATTCGTCATATAGTAGCGACCATAAACAATATTTGTGCGCGGGAGTTTGCGAGGAATTATGAGTAATATAATTTGCACGCAAAAAGACGAAATGTACGATTCCGCAAAATTTCACAAACTCCGACGCCGACTTGCTTCCTGTAATTAACGTAACGCAGCGAGACGTCGCGTTTTATTTGTTCCACGCCAAAGGAGCGCATAATGTTCTCGACGATATTTACGTTCACTTAACGCGACTGCATTTCGCACTGCAACTGTTTCTAATTAACCGTTTTATCGTGATATGATCCTCTCTGAATTTCTTGCGAAATATCGTCATTAAGTTACGCCGAACAAATTATGTGCCGAACATAATAAATGCAATTAAATTAGATTTAAAACAAATTTTATTATGGCAAAATGTTGAAGTTGATTAACTAGCGAATAAAATATAATGTTTGCAATTGTAATTGCATTTATTATGGTTATAAAGTCCATTTTTACGATAAATTTATTATTATATTAGAACAGCCTTGTATATACTGTCAAATATAATGAACCTGGTACGATGAATCGTGATAATTTTCAATATTCACGAATCGAGAGAAAGAGACATTAAGTAAATCGAGTACCTTTCTGGAATCGGTATAATAATTACGATGATATGTCCAATTGAAATCCTACAATCGCTCTATCGTAAGCACATTATATAATATAATAACCAGAAATATGGTTATCATATCAAAGTGGATGTTACTTTTGTAGCAGCAATGCTCATCACAAATAAATAATTAAAATTAAAACAACAATATCGTTGCCACCGAAACTTGCTGCAAATTATCGTTAAACATTCAACGATCCCGCGTTTCTTTCTCTCGCGGAGACTTCAAGATTTCCGAAAGGGCTTCTTCATCAGCTCCGAGACAACTTCGATAAGGATAATGCGGATAATGGAGGGCACGCGTTCGCCATTTCGCCGCTTGCCGCGAACCATGTTTCCGAAATTCACCTGCGCGATAGAAGATCATGCATAATCCGCACAATAGCGGCTACGACAATCGGAGATTACGGGATCTGGGGGTACATTCATCGCGGAGTGTCGTACATGATAAACAGCGCAGAGGAGAACTGCACGCGCGCGCATTGTCTTGCTAATACCGGCGATTGTCGGCCGAAGATTGCGAAATGAAAGAATGGCACGATGAAACGGCATGTCAATCGTCGGATTCAATCAGCGAGAACACGGCGTCATGCGGCAGCCTTCATCAGCGTCTTCATTAAAGAACATGCGAACGGATCGATCGAGGAAGAGGCAAATTTTTCTCAGCGCATTGCGACGCGAGTTGCTCGATGAGAATCATTTTTTATTTTTATTCTTTATTGCTGTTTCGTAAGAACACGATTTAAATTGTTTGTGCTTCAGCAATAATGCATCAGCAATATAATATTACGATATCAGTAATATAACAACATAATATAATAATATAAAGAGAAATTTAAAAAAGAACGAAATTCCAAACTGTATTCAATGAACGCGACGCAACCTGCACTATCATCGACATGAATCACGGAGTGGTATTCTAATTCGAGTCATGCCCGCTGAATTATTTATTAAATTATCTACAACAGATGAATGCAGATACATGAAACAGATATTTTACATTGATTTACGCGCGGAAATCGTCCCTCGTTTTATCGCTATTCGCAAAACTTCTCTCGCTCGAGTCTCGGCGATTCGATCCTACGAATCCCAGAAGAAATCACATCTCGTTCATTTAAAACTTTTGCACAAATAGGTCGTTAGAACCTCGTTCATTGGGTCGTTAAGGCCTCGCTGTACAAGAATCTGCCGCCATATTCATTTTAATTTTAACGGGATTGTCGCGATATCAGACAACTCGATGATCGCGAAGCTCCTGCACTCTCGCGCTTAATCACTTGCGGATATGTTCGATGCAAATGTGTCGAATTTCTGATTTTCTCGGCGCAACCTGGAATTTGGAGCAGCGATATTCTCGAATGGAAATCTTCTTCCATATCCGGCGAGATTAAATCCTCCTGTTATCTGATCTTTAGATCAGATTTGCCAGAAATTTCATATGTACTCTTTTGCTTTTCGCGTTCGGTGAAGGTTTGCATTAGAAATACCGTCGGCTTGAAAACATTTCCCTAAACTCTTCACGATACACGTTAATCTCCGAAATAAAGAGATATCAAGTTATTTTAATCTTATCTTCATCCTTTCGGCGCAACGTAATATAATCAGTTTGTATTATTTCAGAATTCATGCACGTCCTAATGATATAGTCGCTAATTATAACTAGCTCAAAGCAGGTAATTGGAAGGTAATTACATAGTGAATTGCAAAACGCCATGTTGAATCTGGCTCGATGCACCAAAGGCCGCAAAGGGTTAATATTATATGCAACAATAACCAACAAGGAAGCTTTAAAAGAGATTTAATGAGAAACTTTTCGAATTCAAGCAAAACTCATTGAACAAAGAATGCTTGAAGAATCATCAAGAATAATTTATGTTAATACATTTTGCTCAAAAATATTTTCTACCGATAACAAAGAACATCAGCGATCTGACGATGAAGACACTCGAATTTCGCATTCGTTACGCGCTGCTCGACGCTAAAAAGATCCAGATCGAGCATTTCCGAGCTTGATTCGCTTTATGCCCGACAAACAAATACAACGAGATATCAATCGCAAACATCAAACACCCACCCCTATTGACTTCAACAGGTCGCAGAGTATGCGTTAGAATTAACGATCAGACGACCTCGACACGCGCGGATATTTACAAACTTCCGAGCGTGCTATCGAGATCCGAGGGAAGACAAAAGAAATTCGATAATTGAATTAATTGAATCCGCAAGCACGCATACTCATTAATGATGAAAATTCCGATTTCTTGTTCTCTTTCCCCTTTCGTGATATTCAGCGCTCGCACGCACGCTGGTCTCGCGTGAAATCCGAGAGGAGCGCGTAATTCCATTTCATGCGGCAACCTCGTAGCTTTTTCCTCCTAATGCAACAAATGCATTTACATTTCATGCGCGTGTTGTCGCCGAGGTCGGCGCGTGAAATACATTTGCGCGGGAACATCGCGCTGGCAATTCTTCGGGCTTCAAGCGCCCGCCGAAGAAGATCCAGGAAACAGAATCGATACGCGGATATTTTATTATCGAGCTCGATGATAAAATCGAGAACTTTATTATATCTCTATTATATCAGCGCTCAATCGAGCGATGGAACACATCGGCGACTGTATTCCGTTTCGCTCGCTCATGCAAACATCCTTAATTCCTATTAAACGGCAAGATAACTCACAGCCTATGTGATTCCGATTTACGCTACCGTTGCACACTGCACCTTTCGATGAAATTAGAATCTCTCTCTCTCTCTCTCACTCTCTCACTCTCTCACTCGCTCGCTCGCTCGTTCTTTTGACGCATGCCACAATGGATTATTCCATAAGCGGTGCGCCAGCGTGTTTCCGCTACCGCATTTATTATGATCGTCCCTTAATTACGAATTCGCACATGCATTTCCCGGGAATGAGTTTGCGCTAGGCTCTCTGTTTAGATGTATGCACCAGATTTATGCACATATGTATATTACATGTGCGCGGCTTTCGCTCTTTGTGACACGCACAGTAACGCGCGCAACTGGAGGAAACACGCGTTTTGGTTTGCTCTGCTTCCGCCCTGTGCGAAAGATGCGTAACGCATGCTGATAACGGGAAATCAACGCCAACGTCCTGATTTACGGCCGTTGTTTGGTCCCCTTCGAAGGGACACGCGACTTTGACTAGCGAAGCGAGCGAAGTCTTCCTGCTCCGTTGCTCGAGTCGATTTGTTTCGGAGAGAAGTTCAAACGGAGGGTGGAAATTGATACATCGCAACTTATTGTCAGATGATCTCCGCAGTTGGCGGATGATCCTTGCATGTGAGTTCTGTTTGATTTGTCCCGTACAACCGTCCGATTTACTCGGCAATGCCGGACATGTCCCGTGAAAATTGATCGCATCTGCGAGTCGAGTCGCGAGGGATTGCGAGAAATCGGAATCGCGCGAGGGTTGCCTGCGATTTGATGAGATTTTCTGTGATTCACGGGAAAGTGTAAGTCTGCTGTTATATTTAATGTTAACATGATATTTCTATTCGTGATATTTAATTTTATTTACACGATGAATAATATACAAATTTACGTTCGCGTGTACAATGTGGAATAAACATTCTACGTATATTTTAGCCCTTTCGTTTCCATTTGTGAGCATTATTTTACCTCGATCCTCTTATTTCGTAAATCTCTACTCGGCTCTTCAGACAGATGACCGTTTAATGGCTGTTACATTGCGCGTTTTTCCGTATTCAATGATTACGCGCAGAAGCATCCCCGTCGCGAGGCATCTCGCGCTTAATGATGCGAACCGTGAACTTTGCCGGCTGATTTAATCCCGCGGAAATTACATCTCGCAAGAAAACTGTACTTGGAAATTTTAGCCTGGCAACTTTCGAGAATTAATCACGGGAAGCTCGTTGCGTGCGTTCGCTAACTAATAATCGCTTCGCAATACACTTCACGTTCGATCGCGTTTGGTTTCGATTTTGATCGCGCTATCGCGTCGTGCATCTGGCGATTGACGAATGGACGTTTAAGTCTCCTTCTGATTAATCGTTTCTATCGCAACGATAGTCGCAACGAGGTCTGAAATGGAAAACTGAGGCGGAAACTCTTGCCGGCGACAGCGCGTTGTTTAACAGACGGCGCTCGCTGCCATAAAAGTATCCATCGCGAATTTGCCTTCGTCAAAACGTACACGAGCAGACACAAAAGTTCCCCGCGAATTTGATGACGACGACGATTCTCTAAGAGATTGTTCCGTGCACTCAAACAAACGCGGGCAGAGATTCTTCCTATGCCGGCGAGAAACCGCTTCGTTAAATTTAGGAAAGTTCCTGTCGAACAATCACTTACGTGAAATGTTTTTGAAGAATCTTTCAGGGAATTTCGAGGGAAATTTAGTAAAAAATTTTTCAATGAAATTTAAGAGGGAAATGGATGTTTTTAACATCCGGATTTTTAATAAAAACAGAAATTGTTAGCGATCGTTCGTGCATTAAAGGCGCGTCGATCGTTACAAATAGCGTGGAGCTCTCTCTCTCTTTTCTCTGTAAATTTCGAGGAATATTAATATTCACGGAAATCGCGCGCACTGTCCAATGAATTTTCATAGTCCGGGAATCGAGCGATGCACTCCTCGCGTTCTTTTATCGAAACAAATGGCGAAGACTGAACGGCACATCGCACATTGCATCGTATCGCATCGTATCACGTACCGCGCTTACTTGTCGAAGCACACGTGTCGTTCGCCTCGCGCGATGTTTGGTTTGAGTTCACCGATCACGGCGCATCCCGGAAACTCCCGAGGCGGTTTCTCGCGGCACTCTCGTCCCAAGTTCAGCACGACGTACATCGCGGCATCGCCGATAATCAGTTTGCAAGCGAGTAATTAGCGGACAACCCCGTCCCGTTGTCGAGTCTTCGCGGAGCCGCGCGGCAGATAATTCTATCTCGCTCGCGAGCTCGCTCGTCGCTAATCCCTGTTTACCGGCGATTCCAATTTACCGATATGTGCATTGGGATTATGTGGACGCGTTAATTTGGTAAATCGCCGATCATGCGCGTATCACGAATGCGGCATACGCTCTCGTTCGCCAGGTATCGATATGACATATTTCCTTCAGCCTTGGAAAAGCTTGTTCGACGACTCGTTAAAATCGTAAAGAGAACGAAGAAGGACACGTTAGATGAATGATTAGGATGAATATTGTATATATCTATAGTACGCGCGCGCATCAAGATATCATCATGATAATGCCGTCATGGCGTGTATTAGGTGTACAAATTAATTTCTTGCTTTTCTTGCAAAGCTCAAACTTATCAAAGTACAAGATCTAAATCGATGAAATTCTCGAATATCGTCTTCGATAACCCTGAGCGATTCATCGGACAATTGGCTGCCCGACAGTTCGATGAGATCATCGATGGAATGAAAAGTAAGAAATTTGTACACTCAACACATAACCATACAATGCACATAAAAATGTTTTTCATTTTACGCGTATGTGTCACAATGTATGCGTCCACATACCGACAATTGCGGAATTTGCTATAATTAAGAAACGCAAAGATCAGACACGAGTCTCTCGAAGGTCTCCCGAGGGGGGGGAGAAGGCCTCTGGAGGGCGTGCTGGCGATCTCTGGCAGATCGTTAAGCCGAGTGTGACTGCCGCTGGTAACTTGAGCAGTAAATTCAGAGTGCAAGCACACGCCGAGATTCCGGCGCCCCGACGGCCTGGCAAAATCTATAATAGCTAATTGCGGGCCGGTAAGAAACTTAGCGCCGCCCCGACTCTTGAGGAAGTTTAGGCCGGCGGCAGACAAGTATCCTACTAAGGCATGCACCGACGCTTTCAATATGCGCATCAAATTTCCGTGGCGGAAACGTAATCTCGGTCCTTAAGTATCTTACGTGAGCTTATCACGGCGAAAGTAGGATACGGTACATTATACGGTATATCAGGGCGATCCGGCCCGCGCACGGCGACGAGAATCCTCGAGCGGTCTCCTCGCACTTGTTCGACCTCTTCCTCTCCGCGAGCCGGAGGGCACTCTCTCCGGCACCGTCTCCGAGACGGAATTCTTGCGTGGCGGAAGACCGGAAACATGTGAAACGAGAAAGCTGGGAACGAAGGCCGCATAATTCTCGAATTATTCATCGGAATGATGCTCTCAAGGCATCAAAGGTACCGCGTGCTTGTTCCTCGACTCGCGCGTACTTCGGATGTGTATATCCCGGTAAGACGTAGCGAAGGACCTGGCTCGGGTCCTGGCATGGACAAATGAGATCCTCTGCGTCCGTCTGTCCGCGTGACGAAGGTTCTGTTCCTCAGCGATCGTTATTACGCGGGTCCTGCATCACGTAAGACTTGTGCAAATCTAGTTTTACATACGCAGGGATGTAGATTCTTGCTATCGGCTGGGGAGACCTTCTAGAAAAATCAAGTCCTTTGTTCCTTCTTCTTGTTCGGTATTTCGCGCTCTGACACGCGTTTAATGTTAACGCGCAGCGCGGTTAACATTAAAAAAGACTTGCGCGCGCGCGACTAGGCGGTCAGAACTTATTAAAGACTCGAATTAATGATCCAGCATGCGGCGTCACAATGTGCGGCGAACCGCTGCGTGCTATTGGAAATTGGCTTTTTGCGAAAACGTATCAATGGGGAAGGCGATAAAATTTGTTAAAATGCCGAACGTATCTACGTACGTCTCGCGTAAAGTTTAAATTAAAATTCTTCTCTTCCTCTCTCTCTCTCTTTTTATCTCCTTCAAGAGAGAGGGAGAGGGAGAGGGAGAGAGCGAGAGAGATCGCGATGCCTAAAATAATGTCAGGAGTTTCAGATATTGGAAGTTGAAGAACTTTTCCAACCCGCGGTGCTTGTAAATGCGAGAAAACGGGAATAGTCAAAACTTTTCCTCTGGACAAATATCTTATTGTTGTGTGTATACATTTGTACGCATATTCGCGTGTGTGTATATATGTGTGTGTGTGCAACTTTTATTTGATTTCATTTTTGGAAATCTTGATCAACCTTAACCTATTAACCTTATTAACGTTAATTCGTAAACGTTTAGTAAAACGTTTATTAAAACGTTCGGTACGCGCTCGAGGCTTGTCGGAGCGTTTAATTTATTACATTACAATCCAAGAAAATTATCACGCTAAAAAGATAAAACTGACATTCTAACAAGAAACAAGATTGAAATTACAATAACTTGAGAAGTTCATTCATATATCACATCTTGGCCGTTTTAAGTTCCGAATGCTCGTCGCGGAGCTTCAAGTATCAAAGGAGAAGAACCGTCTTTGCGTTCCGCAACCGGACATCGAGCCGTGAATAGCAACGGAGAAGGATACTGAGAAAAGGCGAACGATCTTAGGAAAGGAGGAGAAGGGATTAAGCAACTCGGAAGGCTGCTGAAAATTGAATGCGCTAAACTGCTGCTTAGCCAGTTCAGCAGTTCGGCGACTGAAGCGCACGCTCGGCACAAACTGTGCCGCTATTATGCGTACAGATTACACCTTTAATTCCGCGCATCCTCTCTATCCAACGTGGAGATTATGACCCGGTGTAATGCCGGTCTCCCTTACCGAAAGAGTGCAGTCCCGCAAAGCGGGCATCCGCAATTAATGAAGAGCTTATCCGGCGCTAATTCCGATTTGATTACGAAACTCATCCGACAGCAGCGGCGCCGGCAGCAGAGGTCAAAATCCAGCAGAATGCTGCAATCCACTTTCCACTTATTCGTGTTTGAATCTATTCTCGTGTACGAGAACAGGAGTGCACGCAGCATCGGCGATCATCGCAAGCGTGTCTCGATGAGATTCATTTCTTATCAGCGCGATTGTTACGTCTGTCGCTAATTCAACGAAGAAAAACCAGCTGTAGCAGTATGCCTCATCATGATGGCCAATTTCTGCAAGAATCCTCCGGCAGATTGATGATCAGACATCGATGCGTATCTCAGTTACATTCGCGTCGTCCAAAGTCACCGCGAAAAAAGTCAATCGATAATACGTCCCGTGGTGCACGTAATCCGCAGTGAAGAGCAGGTCTGAAGCGCGCTCTCTCATCGGTACCCGCAGAAGTTGAGAGAACCAGCTGATCGGTCGTTACAGCAAGCTGATGAGGGAAATTCCAGCCGCTGATCGCGCTCGCCATCGTCATCGTCATGGCTTATCGAGTCGCAGTGATATTGGGCAATTTGTATCGCATACGAGTCGAGGCACGAATCTCCGCAGTCGGTAATAATGTCGGACCAGGTCCTCGGTGCTGAGCTAGCTGCGAGAGAGAGAAAGAGAGAGAGACAGAGAAGGAGATGGAGATAGAGACAGAGATGGCTTCGTGACCGTTTAAATTTACGCCAAGTTAACCATCGGAGTCTCTTCCCGATGTTTCCAGCCGTCCGCACACGAACACCCGCTTGTCCGCTCATTCTTCCCGCCTTACCACGTGCTGCTAGGCGGATAGGAGAATTTAATCTGATTCCAAGTCCAGGTATCCCTCTCTCTCTCTTCTAACTACTACGTATTCGAATCTTGAAGTTGGAGCGATCCGTCACTCCGCGACTCGCATACCCGCAGGAAGGGTCGCGCCGCGCAATTATTTGAATTACCCCGGATTATTCCGGTATCTGGCTGCGAAAATTGAAGAGCATCTCCCTCTCTCTTTCTCTCTCTTCCTGTCTCTCTTGCGTCCAGCAGCATCCCCGAGAATCAGGCATGTATATGTTGATCGCGAAATCATAGCGCTAAGCAGGATTAGAGCATGGACATTCGTTCTTATCATAACGAATAGCATTTGCAGCCTTTTCGTTATCACTTGTGAAACGTTGTTTCTTGTTAGAATGTGAAACAATCGATAGATTGAAGTTTCGATAAATATTGTTCCCATTGTGTCACCGAGATGCAACTTTCTTCTGGAAATGAATACAACTGAGACGAGTGGAACGAACGCGGAGCATGCAGCAGCAAGATTCGATCCATCGACTAGCAGAATTATCGTTATCGTATGCTATCCAATCGCTATTCGACAACGGTATATCATTACCACAGCGAAAGGATCGATAACGATTCGATCCCAGTGAATCTTTCACGTCAAAAGCGCTTCTGCACAGATTGCCGAATTAGCGGAATAGATTTGACATGCGTAAAGCAACGAAAATGTTCGGCAGAAAATGTTCCATGTATGTATATAAATATATATATATATATATATATATATATATATCGAGCAGGAATTGTCGATCCGCTGATGATCGCGGCGACAATTTGACTTCGCGCGTGTGATCCGGCTCTACGAAATTGGCACTGCTCTTGACAGCTTTAACTGCGACAAGTTTAACGACCGCTATCGTTTCGCCATTCGCATCATGCAATTTACAGTAGGAATATTTACTCTTCTACATATTCGCTCCCGCTATGTACATGCTATATATACGTGAAATATTCTCCGAATATCTCTCTTAAGCAATCTGCATATTTTACTGCATCTATCTGCAGCCAACTCTTGACAAGGTTTCCATTCGTTGAGTGCATGCCGAATCGGAAGGATCGTTTCGCGCGAGAAACGCCTCGCGTGATGTCAGAAACAAATTAAGCGCACACCGCCGGATCTGCGAGGAAGAATTCCGCAGGATTAATCGTGTCGCGAGATAAGATGACTGGAGAAATATCTACCGCAAGAAGAAGACATTCTGCTCAGATCGATTTCTATTTCTATAATCTGTCTTACCGGCGTATTATTTTCTTTCCTTCTCTACGAATTTTATCCCAATATTTTTATTTATATGTACTTTATTTAGTCTTCTTTCTATGTTATCTCTTTACAGAATGCTCCTCCAGAGCATCAAATACGCGAAACGCACAATCATCGAGAACGATGTGTCTTCCTATTGATCCGATAAATCCCTGCTGTTTCGTTTTCCCTCACATACTTCTTCTTCTTCTTCTTCTTCTTTTTCTTCTTATAGGACTATGTCCTGTATTTTATTCAGTGAAATCAATATACAACTTCCGCACTAACATTCTAGGGGCCTAGGCTTGTTTCCCATTTTCCCATTTTTTGCGATTTTTGTAAGCCCGTCATTCATCCTGTTTACATGATCTCTCTTGATTCTCGTCTCTTCATTCTGGCCCATCTTATAACATCTTGGATCTCGCAGATGTTGCGGATGTCTTCGTTGTAGATTCTATCCGACAGAGTGTCGCCCATGATGCACCTAAAGATCTTCATTTCCGTTGATCTTAGTAGATGTTTATTAATAGTTGTTTCCGCTCTTGTTTCACTTGTCTCATACAAGTTTTCCTTATACGCGCACTGCAATTTCCTTCACGAGAATCGTACACTTTATCCGCTTCTCTATTGGTCCAAGCAATTGTTATCGAACCGGTCTTGTCTGGGAGAGCTACGTTTGCGACTCGAACGTCGATTTCTCGTGGAGAAATATCGCGCCGAAAGCAGAGAGATCCCGCGCGTAGAATTGTTACCCGCGGAATAAGAATTGTTGCCAACGATCGCTTCCTCGATCCGCAACTTCTGCAAAGTCGCGACGAAGCAGATCGATCTGCGGATACAAGGTCCGCCATTATTTCGCTCTAATGACTTTTTAATGTCGTCCCCGGTGTTTTTGGCGGCAATAACGATCGGGTTCCTGGAGCGTTGATCGTTTCAGTAATGTCGAGCACGAGCTCCTTTACTTCCTTTGTGATCTTTAACGAGCCTCCATTATTTCCGGATCAGCCAGTCCGAAGATTAATTAAATCCGTTCTTCTTTCATGGCGGCTCGCGGAGACACGCCGCAAAACGTTGCGTAAGATATTTATATAAAATATAAATTATGAATGATGCTTCTAATTTCTTCCTCTCCAATATTTTGTTGTAACGAGGACAACGCGTGCTCCTTTGACGAAACGAGAGGTAATTCACGATCCTTTTTCTCCTTCTCTTATTCCAAGAGAATCGCGAACGTTTCCATTTCTAAATACCGCAAATAGATGGAATGGAAGGTCGATTCTAAGTCGCGCATATCGCGATGATCGCGTGAGAAAATACTTGGACGGTATTTCGAGGTTCTTTAGTTTGTTCCATTTTATTATTCTTTTCGCGGAATATCTTCTTCAGCTTTGCAAGAACGTGTCATTCACGTCGTATGGTACCGTATCTTGTCCACTGGCTTCCATGGCAACATTTGGTCTAGTAGCTTCTGTTCTCGTTAAAATTCCGTGTAAACCATTTGGAAGAACACTTTGCTCTTGTTGCATACCTTTTACATTACTTGCCGATTCCATTACGAAGTCTAAGTACGTTAAAGCCTCGCGTGTACGGATACAGAGACGCACAACCGCAGAGCGCGCATCGCATCGCGTTCTCTCGCTGTTTTTCACGTGTTCGCCCAACCGGCTACCCCGTTAGAACCACGTTAAATGTACCCTCGAACAGGGATGTACCACCGTAGCGTATACCGTCCCGCTCATCTGGACGAGGCGCTTCAAGCACGAGATCGCTTTAAGGATCCGCTTAGCACGAGAGAGCGAGGACGAGAAACACACGGAAAGAAGCAAGAAGAAAGAGCAGTGCGTTCTTTTGGAAACACCTGTAGTCAGTTCGTAGTCAGTCAGCGGCAGGTTCGAAAGCAATTAATTTGCCGCGCGGGCCCGAGATCGAGAAGCCAGAACGTAACTTCGACCACCGCCGACCCTCTTCGATCGATCATCCCCTCATGGTGGACGCGAGCGCTTCCATCTTACACCCCCTGGCTCGCCCTGCTCGTTGACTCGCCGCCCCCCGCCCCTTCTTCACATACTAACCGTCTGTGCCATACCGTCTACCTCGATTGATTCCTGAAATGCTCGCGCGAAGAGATTCCACGTCCACCATAGGACGGATTCTCGCGACTCCCTTGTCTGATCCTCCCGTGTCTGATTTCGAAAGCCTCTCTCTCTCTCTCTCTCTCTCTCTCTCTCTCTCTCTCTCTCTCTCTCTATCCCTCTCCCCGAATCCCGGGACCCATCCTCTCCTCCCGCGCCGTTCTCTCCTCTCGTTCGCTCTCATCCATCAGGAAGTCTAACTTCCGCGATTATATCAATCCCAAATCAATTTTACCGACGGTCAACCCCCTCTCCTCCCCTCCCAACCCCCCCTGCCGCTGTACGGGTCCTATATCGCCGTGTCCCGTCCGCGTCATTGAATTACAGAGAGTGAATCGCTCCGAGTACTGCAGCCGCTCGATAGGGGAATTAATGGGAGCGCCGTTACCCATTTAAGCGCACGATATGATAGCCGACGTCGATGGAAAATACGGTCACGGATGGAAAACTGTACTGCCCCTCGGCGCGCGCGCACGGGCGGACGCATAATCCATCTTGTCGCTCCGATGTCCGCCGTTATTTCTCGGGCGACAGCGCGCCGTCACGGTATCGCGGCCGCCTCTCAAATCGTACGTAAAAGTACGTATGGGCGATTTAATGGCGAGTCGGTGTAATTCGCCCCGTTTTGCGATCAATTCTCGCCGAATGTGCGAGAGACTTCGCGCGTTGCTGAAGACGAGACTGCGCGCTCGGCGACAAAGCGCGAACGAGTGTCGTTTCTTCATTAACTCGGACTTGTATCGGCCGGCGAATTAATCTTCGCTGGAATTTGACTAGCAGTTTACTTGGAGGATCGTGAGAAAATATGAGATATACAACGTTACTTGCCATTAATTAAATTACAAAATTTGATTGACGTATCAAGATTCACGTTGTAAAAAAGGTTGCTTAGGAAACTTTAGTTTCTGTCATGACTTTCTTTCCACGCGACTGTCACCAACTATTCGCGGCCGAAGCATCGTGGAAAAATAATAAAATTAGAACTTGAGTCGCAACTTTCAGCGGACAAAGTTACTTGGAAATCGAACATATTTCATAAGTTCGTATCCCTCTCTCTCTCTCTTGATTGCTCGCTCGCTGTCGCTTCTTTCATCCGTGCAAAGCTTTCATATTTGTCGTAAATTATCGTAGATACGTTTCGCGTTTGCGTATAGGCAACAAGGCGCGTTTATCGGATTTGTTTGCCAATCGGCAAACATAATCCAGCGAGGAGTACTATTGATTTTTCAGGCGCGCGCTTTTCCCCCTCTCCTCGCCCGCACACACGGAGGGACGAGTTTTCGATGGGCGATCATCCGACGAAAATTAATTGCATTTTCAGGATAATTCGTCAAATCGAGGAAGGCTATCGTAGCGCGTTTATCAGCCGGTACGGGATCAGCGCAAACTAATTAATGCCGATTCTAGCCGATCGAACATCGCTCGGAATCAATTACGCGCGCGCGGCCGTTCCGCGATACATCCGCTCCGCGTTGAATTAAATTTTACATTCGTTCATCACACGCACAGCTCGATCGCCTGTCCAAGACGGGAATGGTGCCTTCGTTATGGGTGAAAAAACGTAAATGAATTCGGCGGACAACGGGGACGCACTTAACTGCGCCGCGATGGACGCGAATTCGCTCCTTGGCTCGCGCGCGTGACTCTCTCCTCCCCCCCCCCTCCCCACCCTCGCTCAAAGGAGACCAGCAGATTTCAATTTACGTTCTCTCGTTTGTTTAATTTAACAAACGTTGACGTCACGCGTTCGGTTTCGACATCGATCGAGATCAGCGATGTTCCTCCGATCAGCGAGAAACATCGCAACAAACGCAACATGCCTCGCTGATCCGGAGATGATAAATAATAAAGCGAGGGAGAGAGTGAACGGGGTGAGAGAGGGAGAGATCGATCAGAGCTGGCTGGTTCATTCGCAGGCGCGATCCGCCGCGATTTTTTCCCGCGCGCGGAGTATTAACAGGAGCATTGTCCGCCGAATTCTCGACATTGGTGTTCAACTATGCACACGCGCCCACACACGTACTCGAGTACGTTCGCCAACGTTCTTCACGTCCCGTGTATACCCTACATGTGTGCATGTGTGTGCGTGCGAGTGCTCCGCACATATGTACGTCTCGCCTGTCGGTCGATCGCGTTATGTATGACGACGCGCGTACATTATATCGAGCGCATTAAAGTGAACGTGCGACGAGACGAGCCACCCCTTTCCCAACGAGCGAGCCTCCCCCTCCCTCTCTGCCCTTTCTCTGCCCGTTCTCTTTTGGCTTTCGGCACGGTCAATCTTCCTCACGTTTCGCAGCTCGGACGCATCGATACGAAGACGCATCGAATCGATACTCGAATCGATACCGCGGATGGCCCGTCCTCGTCGTCGGCGGCATCCTGTGCGATTCACTGTTCCATTGTTCCCCGTTGCCATCCATTACTGTCGGCCACTTCGCTTTATGCGGTGCGCACAACGCCCGCTCCTGCGGGAGATGTGGCGGACTCGACCCCGCCGTGACCCCCGAGTGTCTGGACCCCGATGATTGCGAGCTATGTTTCTGATGAATCGTTAAGCGGAGTGTTGCCGAGATCATTCCGACAAGTGCCGCGACGCGCGTTGGCGGGATAAGGATAACAAGCGAGCTCTGCCGAACTGCTCTGCTTCGTGTTGCGAATTGTTTTTTCATCTCGACGATGCTCGGTCGATTATTCAGAGACAATCGAGACAATCGTCCTGCAGCATCGCAGCATCGTCCTGCGCGAGAATACGTCGCACGAAGCAATCGTTGCTTGGGAAACGCTGGCGGTGTGTAGCTGAAGTGAAGCTCATCGGCGCGATCAGTCCTCGGCGGACGTCCTCGACTATCGAATGCTTTTGATATCTTCGACATCGAGCGGTGCCAGAATTCTTCACGTGCATCGACAGGACCGGAATACCAAAGAGTTGCGCTAATATTTGCTCCGCGTTCTCTTCAGAGAATTTCGTTTCACATGCGCGAGCTGCAGCCAAAACGGATGCTTCTCGGAGATCAAGAGACCCTTAAAGGACCGCAGTTTTAAACGTGTAATTACCGAAGAATGAAGAACGCCAGTCGAGATACAATGAAACAAAGAAACGGTGCTTCTCCCAGAAGCAAACAACAGTTACGCTGATTATTCGAAATCGAAGCGATCGATCGTACCATCGCGTACTGTCCAGTTTCAGCCATTTAAGGCGGCAGTCCGTTCGCGTTCACTTTACGTTTACGGGCGGCGAACGTCATACGATTCGTCGCAATTACAGCATCGCGTGCGCGCGTTATTCCTCGCGATCACAATTAAACAGCCGGTTAAGGATCCCTGACAGCGTGATCAAGGCTTCATCCTCCGTGGAACCTTGCGATATCCGTCATTGGCGCTGCGCTCATCTCGAAGATCCCGTAAAGTGCGCGGCACTTCCTCGGAGAGTAACAAAGCTGCCGAAAGACCCGCGGTCATATTCTACGAGTGTTTGCGCCAGTTATCTTGAATATCTAAGGACCCGCTGTGGCAATCATCAGCAATAAGCTCACCGTCGCGTCATCGAATTAGGAGATCCACGACGGTTTGCCGATATCTCATGTTTATTGATCGCTCTTGTTGACGCTCCTTATTGAATCTTTCAATTTTGTGATCGGCCACCGTCAGGATTTTTAATAGCCTTACGTATCGCGAAGCGGTACCAATACTTGATTTGAGAGATTACTTGATTCCAAGAGAGAGAGAGAGAGAGAGAGAGAGAGAGAGAGAGAGAGAGAGAGAGAGAGAGAGAAAGGGATCGGTACTGAAAGGATACAAAACATCGCGACAGCCTCGTAGGATTTTTCGACAAGGTGCGTCGGGCTCGTCGCTCATCAAGGTGCTCGACGTGACGTATGAAAACTCGGGGAACCGGAGGAAAAGAGATAACTGATAGATCTGATCCCGAGGGCGAACTCGAAAGCGCCAACGTGGCCCGATTCCGACACGCCGAGCCGCTCTATCGAAATGCGCTTAAATTACTTTGGCCCAGATGCCGCATTGACATCTTGGCCGCGATTCAAGTCCGAACGAGGGCACAGGGGGCTGCAATGACTGCGGTCGTGTGTTGGGATTTAAACGGCGATAGGCCTAATTAATGGCACACCGCGGGCGATGTATCACGTCGACCGTTTACGTCTCGAAGAGGCACGGCCGCGACGCCCGCGTCGTCCGACAAACCGCCGTCGACAAAGGGCGCCGCACGCGGATCAGAATGCAGGCAAGAGAGAGAGAGAGAGAGAGAGAGAGAGAGAGAGAGAGAGAGAGAGAGAGAGAGAGAGAGAGAGAGAGAGAGAGAGAGAGAG